>PVLC010026856.1:0-22103 GCA_004027655.1 Graphiurus murinus
AACCCAATCAAAAAATGGGCAAACAAATTGAGCACTTTTTGAAAAAAGAAGTGCAAATGGCCAAAAACTATATGAAAAAAATGTTCAATATCTTTAGCCATTAGGGAAATCAAAATCAAAACTACATTGAGATTTCATCTCACCTTAGGATAGCTATTATCAAGAACCCCCTTCCCCTCCAAAATGCTGGAGAGGATTCAGGGAAAAATGAACCTTTGCACCTTTTGGTTGGAATGTAAATTAGTGCAACCACTATAGAAATCAATATGGAGGCTCCTCAAAAAACTAAAAATAGAAATACCACAGAATCTAGGTATATGCCTCCTGGGTATATTCTTGAAGGAATCAAAGTCAGCATCCTATAGAAATATCTGCATACCTATGTTAATTATAAAGTGCTATGTTAATTATAGCAATTTTTTTTTGCAGTGACTGTGATAGACTTTTAATAAGAGAACATATTCATTGAACACACAGCCTTTATTTTCTGTTTCAAAACAAAATTTCCAGGAAACAAAACACTTAACAATGTTTGGGAATAAATGAAATAAAAGTCACAGTTTCAAAGCCTAAAGGCAGATCACTTGGTTCACCCTCTGAAGAAGTTCATGTCCAAAGGATTAAAATGAAGCTGAACAACGTTCCCCAATTAAGAGAGTTCACACAGACAGCTAAATGTTAAGTATAGACAAGTGGCTGCAGTTCTGCATACTTCATAGTAAGTTATGCATGAAAGTTTATTAATTGCATAAACTTCCTTCGTGGCTTCCATGCTGTACCAGGTCTACATGCTTAATGTTCATATCAGACAATTAGAACTTCAAGTGATTAAGCATGACAGACCTTGAACAACTGCACTTTCTGATCAGTCACTGGATCTGCTGAGGGTATGTTCCAAACCACAGATCTCAACCTCAAACCTTAAGTTAAAGTGGAAAAGAAACTCAGCTTAAACAATTTGTAGCATGTTTTACAGTAACTAATATATGGAATAAGCCTAGGTGCCAGTCAACAGATGAATGCATAAAGAAAATGCATATACTCAGTGGAATATTAGCCATAAAGAAAAGTGAAATCATGCTATCTGCAAGAAAATGGATAAAACTGGAGATCATAATGTTAAAGAGAAATAAGCCAGACTCAGAAAGATAATATTGTATATTTCTCTCATGTGGGGAATCTAGGGGGGAAAAAGACATGAAAGTAGAAGGGAGACTTTTGAAAAGAAAGAAGGGCATCAGGTGGAGGAAAGAGGGAAAGGTAATGGAAAGCTGCTTAAGATAAAAATGTTATATGCATATATGAATATATCACAGTGATACCCATTATTCTGTATAGATAATATGTACCAATAAAAAGTTGGTTTTGGTGAACTTAGATTGGACCAGAGGAAGCGAGGGCTTGAATTCATTTTGAAAAGTCGATATAGAAAATCCTGGTGAACTATTCTTTCTTGCCATTGTGTATATCCTTTCAGTGACCTAAAACTCATGTCTTCCAGTTATATTGTGTCTTCTTTTCTTGGGTTGTATTAAGCTTGTAGTTGTAGAAAATTGTTGTAGTTTGTTTCCATTTTTATATTTGCCATGCAGACTTCTACCATTCTTTCTACATCACTTTTTTGGAATAAAAGTGAATAGTTATATCCTAGGCCTCAAAATACAGGGGTATCATGCTGAACTTGAGTTTTCCAAGTTTCTATGACATATTTAGTAGACTGTTTTTAGAATAGAATACTGTAGTAGATTATTAAGCTACCTAATGTTGTTATCCTTGCAAGGTTACCATCTACCCCATTTGTAGAAAAAAATGAAGGAATGGTGATGGTTTATATGGATTTGTTTTATATCCTGCCATTTTTCTAAATGCATTTATTTAAATTTTCCCAATTTCCTTGAATATTCTAAATATAGTCATTTGGTTTACAAAAATTAGTACTTTCTCTTCCCTTTAACTATGCCCTCCCAGTAGCTCAAATATATTGTTGTATAAGCATTAGTAGATTAATGGAATTGGTGACAGCGTTATGGATCGTCTTTAGGTCTTGGGTGATCTTAGATTATCTTTAGGTCTCCTCCTTTATGTGTAATTCTTACTTGGTTTTAGGCAGGTGGTACTAATCTCAAAACATTCCAAATGTTGAAATTGAACCTAGGAGTACTCTACCACTGAGCTGCATCCACACCTTTTAAAATTTTCTTAATTTTTAGTTAGGATCTAGCTAAATCTACCAGCTTGATTCTGAACTTGTGATCCTACATCCTCAGGCTCCAGTGCCAGAAACATCAAAATTCTTAACATCTAAAATTCCAAAAATGGAGCCAGGTGTGGTGGCGCATGCTTGTAATCTCAGCATTTGGGAGGCTGAGACCGGAGGATCTGGGTTTGCAGCCAGCCTCAGCTACCTAGTGAGGCACTCCGCAACTTAGTGAGACCCTGTTTCAAAATAAAGAATAAAAAATAGGGCTGGGGGTATAGCTTGGAGGTAGAATGCCCCTGAGTTCAATCCCCAGTACCGAAAAAAAAAAAAAATTCCAAAAATGGCGATTTCAAAGAGTTCCGATTCTGAATGTTGAATCCTGAAAGTTAAAATCCACAATTTCCATTAGAAAAAAAGTATATAAGAAGGGTAGATGTCTGGCTCCTGGGGAAGGGATTGGTGCTTTTACAATTGTGTCAACAGTGTTGATGTCATGTCAGGTGTCACAAGTACCTGGAAACCTGATAAAGCATTATTTGGGATGTGTCTGTGAGGGTATTTCCAGTGGAGATTGGTGTATGAGTCTGAGTGAACTAGATGAAGAAAATCCCAAAGCATGGCACAACAGATGAGGAAATTTAATAGGGGGTGCTTATATCAGTGTATATAAGATCATAGAAGAATCTCAAAAAGAGCAGTGCTAGTTAGAAAATGAATGTGAATGGATTCTTTGAGGAAAGGCATGCCCCCAAAGGGGGAAAACAAACAAACAAAAACCCCACAGCTATTTATTGCAATGCAAGGCTTCAGAATAGTTCACACCTGAAATCCAGTACTTGGAAAGCTTAGACAGAAAGATTGCAGGTTCAAGCCCAGCTGTAGCAATTTAGCAAAACCCAATTTCAAAAAATTAAAAGGGCCAGGGTTGTAGAATACCCCTGGGTTCAATCCCCAGTACAGAGAGAGAAAGACAAAAAAAAAAAAAAGAAAGATAAAAAAGACTTTAGAATACAGTTAAAGATTGCCAGTTTTTATGGACTGCCTCCTGTAATTACCCGGAATCTATCTCTGTAATATACTTTTTCATGTATCAGGTTTTCTTCTTAAGTTTTCTTCCATTTTAAATGACCAACATTATTTTTTTTACACTTTGCTATGCTATATATCTCATCTTTGTATCATTTCCAGTACTGGAGGTATAAATTGTATAAAGACTTTTTGCAGATTTAACTAAGCAAGTGCATTGTCACAATGTTAACTCAGCGTGTAAACTGTATATGTAAAAATATTGAAATGTCCTCAGTAAACAAAGGGACACCTTTTTGAACATCTATATTTGTGAAAGATAAAATGTCAGGATCTCAGATCTTTGGTTTGTGACCCCTTGTGGTATTTCATTGATTTCATCAAGAGACTTAGATTGTCCATTTCTTATTTTATATAACCATGGTTATAAAGCTGGGTGCACAGAATTATCAGTTATAGTGACATTTCTTTATGAGTAAGTTCATATGCTCATAACTTTTATACCTCTTTGACTGTTTATATTTGCAATCTATGTTATTATTGCCTATTTTATTATGTAATGTGGTGAATGAAGTATTCTGAGGTGTTTTTATGTTTTTCAAGTAAATCCCCTTCTAAAAATGTAAATGTTTTTTAAGTAATTTTTAATCTATTTTAATATGCTTTTATTGGTGCATTATAGTCTCATATCATAATGTAAATCATGTTGACAGTGACACACATGCACACAGCACTTGGTGGCCCCCTCATTTTCAAACTTTTTTTCCAGATTTTTTTTGGGGGGGTTGCTCTTTGGGAATTTCAACTTTTGGGATTGTGGCATTCTAGATTATGCCTTTCAGGATTATGGTGTAGACCCTTAAGTAGGACATAAACAGATGCTTTTGAGTTCCAAAATGTGCCACACCTCTCCCCCCCATACTTTTTGTGATACTGAGGATGGAACCCGGAGGCATTCTGCCTCAGAGTTATACCTCCAGCCCTTTTTTATTTTTGTTTTGAGACTGGGTCTTGCTAAATTGCTGAGGGTCTTGCTAAATTACTGTGCTCTGGCCTTGAATCTGATATTCTCCTGTCTCAGCCTCACAGTACTAGGATTACAGGTGTGCACCACTACACCTGGCCTTTTGTCTATATTATGTAGTTTAATCTTTGCAGTAACATTGTGAGTTTGTATATATTATCTTTATTTTGGTTAATAAGAAAATGAAAGTTTAGAAAGGCTAAATAATTTTTAATATTAAATGGCAAAATAAGCTTAAATTTAAAATAAAAAATTAAAAGACTAGATGTTGGATTTTATTGAATGCCTCTTGGGATCTGTTTGATTTGTACCTTATAGCACTTTGTGAAGAACAAAGAAGATACATGATGCTAATAAGATAGGTATATTGAAGTGCTTTGTAAACTGCAGTAGAGGTGCTAGATGTTATCTTTGCCTCTAATTAGCATATCTGGGAAGAGATCTGTAGTATGATGTATGTTAGATACTTGGTCTGCAGAAGTAACAAGGGGTCCCTGAATGGTTTTGGAAAAAGAATCACAGTACAATGTACTCCTTATGCTACATTTGTAGTATTAAAAAAAGTAAGCCTGGCGTGGTGGCGCACACTTGTAATCCCAGCATTTGGGAGGCTGAGACCAGAGGATCCGGGTTCTCGGCCAGCCTCAGCTACCTAGTGAGGCACTCTGCAACTTAGTGAGACCCTGTTTCAAAGTAAAGAATAAAAAATAGGGCTGGGGGTATAGCTCAAAGGTACAGTGCCCCTGAGTTCAATCCCCAGTACTGCAAAAAAAAAAAGTAAACAACTGACACACTTGGAAAATAAAATAAAGGTTTATACAATTGGTTTTGTTTTAAAAAATAAAGCATTATTCAAATGTTGGTCGCTAGAACAAATATAGCTTAAATTTCATAGATATGGGTCAAGATATCATCTGGAATTATTTTTGAATAGGCAGACCTGTATCTACTGTAATGAACTTGACAAGGAAGAGATAGGGCTTGAAATATGGCTCAGTGGTAGAGTGTTTGCCTAGCATATATGAGACCCTGGGCTGATTCCCAGTATTAAAAGAGCAAAATTCTTTTAAAATGTTTCTGAAGAGATAAAGAATGAATTACCTAAAAAATTGTGAAATTTTCAGTTAGAGCCCATAAAAAACAATCACAGGACAATAGTTAATTGTTAACAAATAATTATGTTTATGTGTGTGTTACTGGGGTTTGAATGTAGGGGCAATTCTACCTCTGAGCTACACCTCTAGCCCTATTTTATTTTTTAGTTTGAAGGGGGTGCTCCCTAAGTTACTGAGGGCCTCCTTAAGTTGCTAAGGCTGACTGCGAACCTGCAATCCTTCTGTCCCAGAACTTGTCCCTCCCAAGTACTAGGATTACAGGCATGAACCACCCACCCAGTTTAATTATGTTTTAAGACATTAAAAACAGTATTTTTTTTGTGTGTGTGTGGTACTGGGGATTGAACTCAGGGGCATTCTACCTCCGAGCTATACCCCCAGCCCTATTTTTTATTCTTTATTTTGAAACTGAGTCTCACTAAGTTGCGGAGTGCCTCACTAGATAGCTGAGGCTGGCCGCGAACCCGAATCCTCCGGTCTCAGCCTCCCGAATGCTGGGATTACAAGCATGCGCCACCACGCCCGGCTAAAAACAGTATTAATATTTGTTTTCATAACTTTGACAACACTAGGAAAAAGATTATAGGCCATTTTATTTCTGAAAACAAATGCAAATAGTAAACACCACATGAGCTCATGGCCATTTTTTTTTTTTTTTCTTTTTGTGGTACTGGGGATTGAACCCAGGGGCATTCTACCTCTGAGCTATACCCCCAGCCCTATTTTTTATTCTTTATTTTGAAACAGGGTCTCACTAAGTTACGGAGAGCCTCACTACGTAGTTGAGGCTGGCTGCAAACCTGGATCCTCCGATCTCAGCCTCACAAGCACTGGGGTTACAAGTGTGCGCCACCAAGCCCAGCTTCATGGCCATTTATCTAGCAAGTGGCATGGCTAGAATTAAATTCAATCCTGTCTGACTGTACCTATACTCCTTTTGAAAAGGTTTCTTGGAGCTGAGAGTAGATCTAAAAGACTTTTAAATTAAAAATATACTGCCTAGGTTTGTTAAATTGCTCATTGCCATGTTCATTGCCTTCAGATATATGATCATAACCTTTTTGCTCTTCATTGGCTTAGTTCCATATTTCTTTGCTTTTTTTTTTCCCTCTCTACTTTTCCTTGTAGAACCATTTACTGGTAATGAAATTCTTTTAAAGAATACACTTTTTACTCCTCTTGCTATTAAGAGAATACTCTTTTTATGTCTCTTGCTAACTGTCAAGAGTGATTCTGTCTCTTTCTTTTTTGAACTATCTTTTCAGGATATATATATATATGTTTTCTCCATTTAGGATAATTGAAATTGTATCTTTTAAATCAAATAACATTGAATAACAACAATATTGCTTGATACTATGTTTTTTGGTAGAACAGTTTAATGTATTTGCTTACATAGTTATTGTACTCAACAGATTTATAATCTAGTATATTATATGGAAACATTCTTTTTTGTATCCCTAATATATAATAATACAAGTGCATTTACCTTGGGAAGCACTTGGTAGGCACTTGATGAATTCTTATTGAATGCATGAGTAATTCTCTGCCCTTAGAGGATTTATAATTTGGTTGGAGATGAGATAAACCATAAACACTTAGAAAACTAAATGAGTGCAAGAAAATAATTATGTAATAATCCTGATTAAATGAGATTCATTATATAATGCATTTAGCAGAGTGCCTAATTGAAGTACTCTAAAATGCTTATTTTCTTGGCTTTTGGTTGAACATTAATATAAGTTCCATAAAGTGGTAAAATAATACTTACGTGTAGAGGTTTGTTTTCAAATAGAAAATAAGTGCTCTTGGGTTTCAGAGAGGAGATTACCTTGAGCTAAGTAGGCTCAGACTTGAATACTGGTAGAATTTGAAAATGAAAGGGTATATGGGGAGGTAAGAGAGAGAAGAGCAAAAGCCAAGGCATGGACCTGTGAAAGTTCAGGCCCTATCTGAAGATTGTCTGCTTCACCTGGAGCATAGAAAGTGTGAGTAGGGATTGTGGAAGACAAAACTAGGAAAGAGTAGCTAGGAACAGGTTAACGAATAACTTTACTCCATTCAGAAGAGGTTGGACTTTATATGTATACCACCTTAGATTTTATGTTCATACTTTATACACAGATAATGAATGCTTTAAATATGAAGAATGTGGTTCCTTGAAGAGTGCTACTTTAGAGGTTATATACCTATCAAAATAATTTTATTAGTTTAAAACATGTTTAGAACCCCTTTGGAGCTTTCTAAGTATAAGCAACATCATACATTATAGAAAACTTGTCATTTGCAAGAGATAGTTTCTGAGGCCTTTGCAAATCCTCACATTTTAAAATTCAGAGATCTTTGTTTAAGATTCTTACTTCTTCCTCTGAATTATGTTTCCATTGAGAGTCATGTTTCTTGTATATACTTCTGTTCTACAAGTTAATATTCTTTTCAATTTTAGTGAATGTTTATTTCATTTGATGAATTGGTTTTGCTCAGGTTGGAGTTATTTGCTGAATCAATTTTTTTTTTTTTTTTTTTTTTCGCGTTACTGGGGATTGAACTCAGGGGCATTCTACCTCTGAGCTACACCCCCAGCCCTATTTTTTATTCTTTATTTTGAAACCGAGTCTCACTAAGTTGCGGAGTGCCTCACTAGGTAGCTGAGGCTGGCCGCGAACCCGGATCCTCTGGTCTCAGCTTCCCGAATGCTGGGATTACAAGCGTGCACCACCACGCCCGGCTCTGCTGAATCAATTTAATGTGTTTTTTTTTTTTTTTAATAGAACATTTGGTAGACTTACATTCATAGCTACAAGCTGTTACCAGATTTGACATTCTGTTCTTTTTCTGGTTAAGAACTGTCATTTTCTTACTCCTTATATATTTTTCTTCTTCCACTACCATTATTAGCAGTTTGATTTCTTTGCTGATGATGGGGGATAAAGAAATTTGGAGTTTTTAAAATAACTTTTTTAGTCATTGCTTTTGAATTTTGAGATGCAAATGTTGAACTCATGCCTTTTTAGCCTTTGAGTTAGGCCTTAGGCTCTCCATTTCCTTAACAAAGTGTCTTCTGCATGGTTCTCAAAACAGTGGTAACCATGAATATTAAGCCTATGAATATCATAGTCTTTTATACTAATATCTACACAGGAATTCCTCCCTCAATATCTATTCTCACTTTTCTATATGTGTGTGTAAGTGTCTTTGTATACATGTACATATTCACCTTTTTTTTTTTTTTAGTGAAGTGTCTTTTTGGCCCCTTGAGCAAACATTAGGATCATGTGAAAGATTTGAGAGAGAGGAAGGTGTGCTGTGGGAACTGATTGCTTGGAAGTCTGAGCGAACCTAAATGAGATTGTAATAAACCTATGAAGTATGATTGTTTATATGCTGTCATAGGTTGGTGATGTGGGTGTAATTAATTTAGTATTTTAAATCAGAATTGGGTAGTTGAGAGTTTCCTGTATAGGCAAATTTTATGTTTGTAGGGATGGAGGGATTACCTTGTGAAAGCTGCACCACTATTTCCTATGGCGTTTCAGAGGTAATGTGTCATCTAAATTTTTTTTTTCATCTATTTTTTTTTTTTGCGGTACTGGGGATTGAATTCAGGGGCATTCTACCTCCGAGCTATATCCTCAGCCCTATTTTTTATTCTTTATTTTGAAACAGGGTCTCACTAAATTTCGGAATGCCTCACTAGGTATCTGAGGCTGGCCTCAAACCTGGATCCTCCAGTCTCAGCCTCCCAAATGCTGGGATTACAAGCATGCGCCACCATGCCCGGGTTCATCTTTTTTGAAAAGAAGTGATAGATAAAAAATTGTACAAATTTTTTTTGAGAAAAATTTCAGGAATCTCATTAATTTGTTAAAAAGTAATGCTATCTATAGATAAATACTTGAAAATTAGTTTTTAAAAATTAAAAATAATTTTTGAATTGAATATCAGTTTTATACTTGTCTCCAGAGTTAAGTAGTTATCCTACTGTATTTTATTTGTTTTTATTTTTATATTCACTGCCTTTCCCTGCAACTGTGTTTCTGGTTGTAGGTACATATATCATATGCTACAGGTTCTCTTATGTTTTATGCAACATATGTTACATCTACTGTACTGTGAACTCTTGTTTTATTTCTTTTGTCATTACTTTAGTCTCAATGCCAGTACTGTGCCTGGTGCAGAGCACATGTTCAGTTAATACTGTTAAATTAGTGCATGTGAATATTTGAGTGTATCACATGAATTGTCATTTATTAGAAGACTGTACTATCTTGTCTTAGCTTTTTTGTGGCTGTTTATGTTTGCTAATCTTGTACCATAACTAGATTGGAAGTGCATTCTGAGTAGGAACTTGGTTTTGTCTTTCCTATATTCTTTAATAAAACAGTTTGGACTATGGTAGGTAGTAGGTATTTCCAACCATGTGATTGAATTGAAACATTTTGGTAGGTTTTATTTCCTTATCAGGAGATTGCTAAAAATATAGTCATAAATAAGGAATTTGGAAGATATTCAAAAAGCCAGTGTGTACTTGCCTGTCAGCCTGTGGGCTTGTGTAAGACTACAATGCTTCTGTGGAGTAAGAAGCAGGGATTCGGGAACAGTTGTGTTCCTTGCCTCTTAGTGTCCTATTTGCTTTATTTTGGCCATCTAACTGTGTCACAGATGATGTAAGTCATGGTTCTCCAAATGTGGTCTCAGAGTAGCAGCATTAGCATCACCTGGGTACTTGCTAGAAATGCAGATTCTCATGCCCCATTCCAGACCTAGTGAACCAAAAATCCTTAGGGTGGAGCCCAATGTGTATTTTAACAAGTCCTCTA
Source organism: Graphiurus murinus (assembly GCA_004027655.1). Lineage (NCBI taxonomy): Eukaryota > Metazoa > Chordata > Mammalia > Rodentia > Gliridae > Graphiurus > Graphiurus murinus. Next base: position 10,186 of record PVLC010026856.1, read on the forward strand.
GGTGATTTTGATGCTGAAGTTTGATGTCACTATGTGATGACACTATCTTTAAGAGAGAGAGGGCTAGAGGCAATTATTGTATGTGGGAGAAACTAGCGACCTAGATTAAAGAACATAAACTAGTTAGAAGGAATAGGTATAGTTTAAAAGAAGGCATTGTGATGTAAAGCAAAATATTGAAACTTCATGGTATGCTATTTCTTAGCGTAAACTATATTATGGACTCGTGTGTGTGTGTGTGTGTGTGTGTGTGTGTGTGTGTGTGTGTGTTACTGGGGATTGAACCCAGGGATATTCTACCTCTGAGCTATACCCTCAGCCCTATGAGGTTGATGAGAATCTCACTAATTGCTGAGAATGTCTGGCTATTACGGACTTTTTTTTCCCCCTCAGTACTGGGAATTGAGCTTGGGGCATTCTACTTCTGAGCTACATCTCCAGCCCTATTTTTTATTCCTTATTTTGAAACAAGGTCTCACTAAGTTGTGGGGGTCCTCACTAAAGTAGCTGAGGCTGGCTGCAAACCTGCAATCCAAGTATTGGGATTACTAGCGTGCACCACCATGCCTGGCTTGAACTTTTTAATATTTTTCTTATCATTTGTGAGTTTGTATTCAAATTGAAAGATGAGAACCCTAATTTAGTTGTTTCCTAGTACTTCATTTTGGGTTTTTATAAAAGTGAATGCTCTTTACCTCTGAAAGTAGGTGACTAAACACAGTTGAAAGGTATCCAACCCAAATGTCATTTTGTATACTTTACTTTTTGAATGTACTTTTTCAGTGATTTCAATTTGCAGTTCTAACCATTGCGTGTGTGTGTGTGTGTGTGTGTGTGTGTGTGTGTGTGTGTGTGTGTGTGTCTCTCACTGGGAAATGAACCCAGAAACATTCTACCTCTGAGCTATACCCTAGCCCTGTTTATTTTTTATTTTGAAACAGAGTCTCACAAAGTTACTGAAGTCCTTACTAAGTTGCTAAGGCTGGCCTTGAATATATGATACTCCTGTCTCAGTCTCCCAAGTACTGGGATTGCAGGTGTGTGTCTCTAAGCCCAGCTGATACATTTATCTTTTAGTTTATTTTTTAGAAAATGGAATGATTGCAAACCATGCACATTGTTCTATGTTTTGCTTTTTAAATTTACTCTATTTTGAATATTATTCTATATCAGTATATTTAGAGTGGTCTCCTTTGTAATAACTGCATAGATTTCTTCATATAGATTATCCTACTTTCTATTCCTTTTCTTTCTTTTTACCTTTTCCTCTTCCTTTCCTTTCTTCAGTCTCTTCTTCCTTTCTGTCTTCCATTCTCCCTTTCCTTTTCAACTAAGTAATCCAATTCAGCAACGTTATGTTGTAATATATGGTGAATATTTAGTTGGGAATTAATATTTATTTTGGAAGACAGGGATTTATACCAATTATTATGTTTAGGCTCAGGTTTTTTTTTTTTTTTTCCCGGTACTGGGGATTGAACTCAGGGGCATTCTACCTCCGAGCTACACCCCAGCCCTATTTTTTTTTATTCTTTATTTTGAAACCGAGTCTCACTAAGTTGCGGAGTGCCTCACTTAGGTAGCTGAGCCTGGCTGCGAACCCGGATCCTCCGGTCTCAGCCTCCCAAATGCTGGGATTACAAGCATGCGCCACCACGTCCGGCTTCAGGTTGTTTTTAAAATAGAAATTTGCTTCTTTATATAGGAACATATGTTTAGGTTTCTAGCTTTTCAAGTTTGCCAGAGGAAAAAAATTAAGATATTGACATTATTCTTACAGAATCTTCTCTATTCTCATAGGTCTTAATTCAGGTCCTAATTTTCTCCCATTTGTATTCATAATTTATTTAACCAGTTCCCCATAAATGAACATTTGGGTTGTACATAATCCTTGTCTGTATTTTTTTAGTGTATCGTTTCACATATGTTCAAATATAGTTGAAGGATAATATTATCATTTGTTGGATTAAAGAGTATATGCCCCTCATGGCCGCTAGACAATTACTCTATCACTGTGCTATAACCCCAGCCCTGTTGACTGTGTGTGTGTGTGTGTGTGTGTGTGTTACTGGGGATTGAACCTGTTAGTGTTGTACTTTGGAGTTACACCCCCAACCCCATTTAGTTTTTAATATTAAAACAGGGTCATGCTAACTTGCTGAGAGCCTTGCTAAATTGTTGAAGCTACTCTTGAACCTGTGATCTTCCTGTTTCAGCCTCCCAAGTACGGGGATTACAGGTGTGTGCCACGATACCTGGCTCTGATTACACTTTTAATTAACATTTCTCTTATATTTGAGGATGACTATCTTGAGCCTTTTGCATTTCCTTTCTGTCAACATGTCTTCTGTGTTTTTCTATTAGGTTCTTGGTATTTTTCTTACTGACTTGAAGATATATTCTTTGTATATTAAGAAAAAGTAAATACTTGTGTTTTGTGACATTCTTACTTTTCCTGTTTTGTTTTGGTATTTGTCAATAATTTTTTTTTTCATAATAGCTTTTTAGCAACTTATTGCTATATAAAGAAAAAACTTTGAGGTCACATGTATTTTGTATCTTTGGGTTTTGTCTTATTCTCAGAAGGGCATTATCAACCTTGATATATTAAAAACAGGTTTTTGCCTTTCCTTGGAATGCTTTTGGGTTTCATAAATTTTTTCCTTAAGTTACTATTTTCGGTGCTGGAGATTGAACCCAGGGCCTTGCACATGCTGAACACATGCGTTGTACTCCCACCCCTAATCCAAATTTTAAAAAATTCATTTGACATCTGTTTTGATGTAATATTTTCCAAATCACTGCCCATCGTTAATTATTTAATAATCCATATTTATTCATTCATTATTTTATTTTTGCTACGGGGGTTGAATCCAGTGGCATTTTATCTTTGTGCTATACCCCTTAGTCCTTGATCTTGCATAATATTTAAAGATGTATTTAGTAAGAAATAAAATATTGTAATCCTTAGTCTGTTTAAGAACATAATTTTTCTTCTTACTTGTTTATGTAAAGCATTTCTTACTTGTTCCCCTTAGTAAAGCATTTGAAATTTTCTTTGTATAACTCTTACTGGATTTTCCTGATGTCCATTCATCTCATTTGCAAGTGATCATATTTCCTCCTTTCTATTTTTTATTTTTTACTTGAGTAAAGTACATTGGCCAGTACTTCTAGCACAGTTTTAACTATTTGTGGTAAAAAATAGATATCCTTGTTTTGTGTCTTTGGCAGGAATATCACATAGGTGTTCTTTGATCATGAAGAAGGATCATTGATACTCCTGGTTACTGTTTTATGTTTGCTTTTTCCACCCTTCCCCCATCTTCTTTGTAATCATTCTCTGACAATTCTGGGGCCTTTTTAAAAATTAAATATTTAACTAACTCAGTATATGGATTGATAGGAAGATAAGGAAACAGGAGTTCTGGAAAAATAGGAAATAGTTGAGTGGTTAGGGACTGAGTCACAGTAAAGACTTTAGAGTGTTATAAGCTGAAATTTCAGAATCATCCAGGACCAGTGATGGTGGAAGAAATACAGAACTGGCCAACACATACAGAGGATAGATTTGATAGTTGAAATGGTTATTTCTTTGATTAATTATACTGGTTGTATTCTTCCTTTTATTAAAGCCATTTTAGCGTACATAAAATCACATGCCAAAGCATTGCTTGGCCTAACAAGTCAGACTGTCATTCCTTTTAATGACACTTTAATTTTATCAACTTTATTTTATTTTTTGCAGTACTGGGGATTGAACTCAGAGGCGTTCTACCTCCGAGCTATACCCCCAAGCCCTATTTTTTTTTTTTTTATTCTTTATTTTGAAACCGAGTCTCACTAAGTTGCGGAGTGCCTCACTAGGTAGCTGAGGCCGGCCGCGAACCCAGATCCTCCGGTCTCAGCCTCCCGAATGCTGGGATTGCAAGTGTGCGTCGCCACGCCCGGCTTAATTTTATCAACTTTAATTGCATCTTTCGTTATTTTTCTCCTTAGGTAAAATAATTATCTTATTGCAGAATATGTAATTTCAAGAGATTTTATAATCATTGAAGTATAAATTGATACTGTAGATATTGATGATTTTTATTCTGTGTATGCAAAAGAATTGTTTTCAGACTACTTTTAATTATTTCAATAAGAGAAATATAATTCTTAGTTGAAATGTAAATTTTAAGAGCTCATTGAAAGGAAAGCAAAAACATTTACAGTATCTACATTTTTTTTTTTTTCAGTACCTGTGATTAAACCCAGGGGCAAGGGCATTCTACCTCTGAGCTACACCTCCAGCCCTATATTTTAATTTATTTTGAAACAGGGTCTCACTAAGTTGTGGAGGGCCTCACTAAGTAGCTAAGGCTGGCTGTGAACCTGCAATCCTCCTGTGTCAGCCTCCCAAGTACTGGGATTACAAGTGTGCACCACCACACACGGCCAGTACCTACATCTTGAGTATTATAAGGGGATTGATAAGTTTTATTTTATGTTCATTATGGTACTGTAAGTAGAATTAAGTCTCATTCAAGTTAAATAGAGTTTATTGATTTACTCATTAAACCTTAGTTGGACAATCCTCATAATATTCCTTAGGGATGTGGTAAGGTCATCCTTAAATATAAAGTTCTTGCTTGCTTATATGGAAAGAAAGCATTGTGAATATATAAATAACATTATTTTCTGTCTTAATTGGTTAATCTGATAGAAATTGGAGGGGTGGGAAAATATGAGAATAGTGAAATTGATAACTATCTTTGAGGGACCTTAAATAGATCTACGTGACTTTTATAGATATTATGAATTAGGATGAGTTCGTGTTTATTTTAGATCTATCTCTTTAATTTTTCTGGAGAACAGTTCTTTCCAAGCCCTGATGTTTTATTGAAGATAGAAGGTGTTTATATTTTGTTTTATGTTAGTTATTGTATCTTTTTAATTTTTCTGGAGAGCAGTTTTTCCCAGCCCTGATGTTTTATTGAAGATAAAAGATGTTTATAGTTTGTTTCATGTTAGTTATTCCGCCTTTGGTAGGAGACAGGAATGGACAGAAGGCCATTGTCTCTGATTTTCCTTTTTCCAACTTTTACTTTCTTTTGTCCTGCATATAACATTTCTTAAAAAGGGTGGGACAGAGGAGTTGAGAAGAGGGAGCTTTGTTTGGGAGGGGCAGTCAGGATAAAGTCACTCAAGACAAAGAATACCTCATAAAAGTTAAATATATGGTGAAACTGAAACTCTTAATTAGGAGATTATAAGAACTGTCCTGATTTTACTTTCTCCTTTTTACTGTATAAAAATGAAACCTTCTTAAATGTGCAAAAGACACTACACTGTATACCTTGCATATGTTTGTGGTTATAGTGATTGTTTTAGATTAGAGGATATTCTGTCTTAAAGGATATGGATATCCTAGTCTTAAGTAAATTGCATATATTTTTTAATTAATTGACTCCTCTTTCAATTGGTGTTCTTCTATACTTTTACATACTTTGTGACAAATATGTAAAGGAAACTTAGGCCTTCCATAACTTATCCAATTGTCCTGTTTTCTAAAGGCTCTGTCCTCAACCAAGTTTTTAAAAAATGTATTTAGGTTGGGTGTGGTGATGCATGCCTGTAATCCTAGTAATTTAGGAGGCTAAGACAGGAGGATCACAGGTTTGAGGCTAGCCTCAGCAACTTAGTGAGATCTTCTTTCAAAATAAAAAGGACTGGGGCATGGGGTGTGTGGCTCAGAGGTAGAATGTCCCTGAGTTTAATCCCTAGTACTAAAAAAAGTCTTCATCCTAAACTTGAGTTTTGTCTTTTCTCCCCTACACAGGCCCAGATTGCTTTCCTTCAAGGAGAAAGGAAAGGTCAAGAAAATTTGAAGAAGGATCTTGTAAGGAGGATCAAAATGTTGGAATATGCTCTTAAACAGGAAAGGTAATTCACTAAAATGGAAGGTTGTATTTCCTTAAATGACTCAGTAATTTTTCCATCATTCCTAAAATAAGTCCAAATTTTAATTCTGTATACTCTTATCGCTAATAAATGTTTTTTATATGTGGTTCTCATATATTAATTTTATTATGAATAGTTTAATAATAATGATCAACACAGTTATATGATTTAAAACATTTTGGCAATATGTTTTCCTACTCACCTTTAAGTATATGCACTTCCTAAATTATCAATATCCATTTTTTATAGAGTTGAAATAGTTTTTGAACTATAAAGGAAATATCTATAATGCTTACTTCCTTTTCTATCAGGTAATATTCAGTTAGATATAGAATCTTAAAAAAATTGCTGTGGCTCGCTGTGGTGGCACATGCCTGTAATCCTAGTACTTGAGAGACTGAGACAGAAGATCACGGGTTTGTAGCTAGCCTTAGCAACTTAGGCCCTCCATAACTTAGTGAGACCTTTTTTCAAAATAACAAATAAAGTAGGGCTGGGGTTGTAGCTCAGAGGCAGAATACCCCTGGGTTCAATCCCCAGTACCATCAAAAACAAAACAAAACAAAACAAAACTGCTCTGGCAGGCTATTCTGAGACTATTTTCATAAACTTTTTTTTTTTTAAATTTTTTTTAGTATTTTGTTCCTTTGCTACCAACTATTTCTATCTCTCCAGAAGCTAATTTTCCCTTTATTTTATTTTACTAGTGTCTAAGCTACTCAAGTAGCCATGTAGGTCTATGGCCATACTACTGTGAACCACTGGTTTGTCAGATACTTAAGTATCTATATTTGGGTCACAAGTAAAGGAAAATAGATCATGAATGAGAGTTTTTAAAAAGTTGTATGAATTGAGTTTATTTACTTTAACGGATGGTTTGGGGATTTTTTTTTTTTTTTTGTCGATCTAAGTTCATTGTTTTAGTAAAATGATAGATAATAATTGGAATCTTTTGGTTCATTTTTAAACAATCAGTTGTGTTGGGGAGAAAGAAGAACACTTTTAAGTATACCTAATCTGGGAGTATTTCAGTTGGTTTTTTTTTTTGGCGGGGAGGGCATACTGGGATTGAACCCAGGGGTATTCTGTGTCTGAGCTGCACCCCTAGGCCTTTTTTTTTTTTTTTAAACAGGGTCTCACTAAATTACAAAGGGCCTTGCTAAGTTGCTGAGGCTGGCTTTGAACCTATGATCCTCCTATCTCAGCCTCCCAAGTACTAGAATTGTAGGGAAGCACTACCATGCCCAACATTGAGATCTTAAACTGTTCAAATTTGAAGTTTAACCAAAGAAGAATGATAACATTAATAATGACAACTATTTATTGAGTAGCTATTGTGTATCAGGTCTTAAGACTTAAAACTAAGTAAGTTGCATAGAGTAGCAGAGCTGTAATACAGCTTCTAAAGCTTGTGTTGTTTACCAGTATATTATGTAAGCTTGTAAGACAGGAGACCTGAAATATATAAATGCTAAAGTAACCAGGTATCCGGTGTATTGGTGTGTGTACATTTATTCAGACTTGTTAGCCAAAAGTACAGTAAGGTATGATAGGTGCTGTGGTAGACATATGTACAGAGTATATGGTGGATCACAAAGAAGGGAATTAGTACCCTCTGGAGGATGGAAGTAGAAAGGAGGGCGTAGTTAGAAGAGGTGAGGCTTAAACAACATCATTAAAAAAAAAGTGCTTGCCATTCAAGAAAGGTACAGGAAATAGAAAGACCATGTTTGACCTGGAACAAAGCAGTATGGTGTGTTTGGAAATGTGTAATTATTGTGAATGAAGAGTAGGATGTTAGTTGTGATTTGATGGCCAATAATGGTAGAAGAGTGTATGATCGGATCATGGAGAGCCTACCTGAGGAGTTCACATTTATCTTACATCTGATAGGAAACATGGATAATCTTCAAGTATTTTTTATTCCAAAATGATTTTGAAACAGAAGAATTGGAAGAACTTTTTTATGGCCTTTATCCAGATTCACCGTTTTACACATTTGCTATGTTATCTTTGCTTTATCGTGCTTACTATATTTTTTTTTTTTACTGAATTATGTGTTTCTTAACTCTTAACTCCCTAAATAGCTCAGTGTATCTTTTTTTTTTCTTTTCTTTTCTTGTCCCTCAGTTTATCTTCTTTTCTTTTTGCCACTGGGGATTGAACCCAGGGGCATTCTACCTCCAAATTATACCCCCAGACCTTTTTATTTTTTTTTTGAAACAGGGTCCCTCTTAAGTTGCTGGGAGCCTTGCTATGTTGCTGAAGCTATCTTTGAACCTGTCATCTTCCTGTCTCAGCCTTCCAAGTACTGAGATTGCAGGTGTATGCTACCATGGCTGGCCCCAGTGTATAATTTCTAAGGTAAGGACCTTCCCTTATATAACCACAGCACATTATCAAATTAAGAAAATTTAACATTGGTATAATTGTGCTATCCAATAGTGATCTTCAGAGCTACCTTCCCCCTACCTCTGGTCCAGCATCCACTGTAGGATCCAGCCTGGGAATATATACTACATTTAGTTGTTATGCTATTGAAAAGTTTTAAGCATGAAGTAGTGTGAAATATATTTTAGACCACTCTAACATCAGCGTGGGGGCTGTACTGGAAAGATCTCTGAATATACAGACAGGAAGTCTAAAATGAGAAAAAACATACAGCTGGGTACAGTGGTGTGTGCCTATAATCCTAGTAGTTGGAAGGCTCAGACAGGGGAATTACAGGTTCCAGATGAGCCTCAGCAACTTAGCACAAGACCCTGTTTCAAAATAATAAAATAGCCGGGCGTGGTGGCGCACGCTTGTAATCCCAGCATTCGGGAGGCTGAGACCAGAGGATCCGGGTTCGCGGCCAGCCTCAGCTACGTAGTGAGGCACTCTGCAACTTAGTGAGACTTGGTTTCAAAATAAAGAATTAAAAAAAAAAATAGGGCTGGGGATGTAGTTCGGAGGTAGAATGCCCCTGAGTTCAATTCCCAGTACCGCAAAAAAAAAAAAAAAAAAAAAAATAGTAATAAAATAGAGATGTGGGAGGATAGCTTGGAGATAGAATGCCCCTGGGTTCAATCCCAATACTAAAACAAACAAGCAAAAAGCCGAAAAAGAAAAAAACAAAACAAGAAATGATAGCATAGTAGAATTTGGAGATGGTATAGAGAGTAAGGGAGAAAGATAGTTCACAAAGGACTCCCAGGTTTTTGACTTGATGACTTGAAGGAAAGTATGAATTATAAGTGAGAGTTTTAGAAGTTATCAAACAAATTAAAGATAGAAAGTGAAGCTGGATATGATGACACATGTCTGTAATTTCAGTACTTGGGAGGGTGAGAAAAGAGGATCACAGGTTTGATATCAGCCTCAGCAATTTGGCAAGACTCTCAGCAACCTAGCAAGACCCTGTTGCAAAATAAAAATTAAGAAGGGCTAGAGGTGTAGCTTAGAGGTCAAATGCCTCTCAGTTTAATCCTCAGCATCCCTCCCCCCCCCAAAAAAAAACCCCCCACACACACAAGATAAAAAGTGAAAGAGCAGACGGGACTCGTGGCTAGAGGTATATACTTGGGAGACATTGATATCATTGTGGATGAAGTGAAAGTAGTAGTTGAGATCGAAGAAGTATGATAGAAGAAGAGAGAATGGCAAGAGCCAAAGGGCATAGAAATGTTTGACCAACAAAGTGAGTGAGGGAGGGAGGGAGGGAGCGAGCGAGCCAGCGAGCCAGCGAGCAGTATTTTGGAAGCAAGCTAACAAAGGAGGGAATTGGACAATTGCAGATGTCAAGTGGTCTCCAAGTAAGTTCTGTACAATGACAGTAGTCATTTGGATTTGCTGTTGGGAACTTGTTGGTGTCCTTGTCAGAGCAGCTTTACAGGGGTGTCAGGAACATAAGCCAGGTCACAGAGGTCAAGGAATGAGAAGGGTGAGGTGGAGACAGATAGAGTCACTTATTTTTTCAAGAAATTTGACTTTGAAAAACAGAAGATAAAAAGAGCTGGTTTGGTCTAGGGAAGATTTCTTTTTCTTTAACTAATGAGAGGCTCCTGTAAAGAGAAGAGTCTCCGAGGATAATTTGGCATAATTCCTGATGTAATAGGACTTTTTAAGTAAAAGAAATTAAGGAATAAAAAGCAGTGTGTGTGTGTGTGTGTGTGTGTTTGCGGGGGTGGGGGTGAGGGGTGGGGGTGGGGGCTTGGAGCTGTAAGACATTTCAATTCTTTTGACTCCAAAATTATTTTTCTAATACTTTGGTGCTAGGAATTTGAAGAAAAAATGGAGTGGTAGAGTACTTCAGTGCTTTTAATTCTAAATTTATTTTCCTAATGTTTTAATTCCAGAAATTAAAAAATTACTTGTTTGATTCAGGAAAATTTGGAAAACAATATAGAGATACTAGTACCTTTTATACACATGTCCAAGCTTTAGGAGTTAATATTTTTGTCATTCTTGTTTCTATTTTAGAGTAAATTTCAGAAATCCTTGTCATTTCACCTATAAACACCTAAGTAAAGACCAGTAAGGATCATGGTATTGCTGATCCTTATCCTGTGTAGATTTTCTAAGTAGTTGTACTTTAAGATCCAAAATTATGTAAAAACAGAGTTTTTAATGTTGTAGAGGGATTACTCATCTAGCAATAGATTTATCAAAACATTCCTTAAAGTGTGATAAGATTTCCAAAATAAACCAGCTTATACAGGTTTTCAAGAATACACAGTGTATAAACAGATTTATTCAAGAAGTTCTATTTTGAGGAACCTCAAATACTATACAAAATAAAATTCTGAAACATTTCTCCCATATTTCCCATTTCTCTCCATTCACTGCTGATTTTATCTATAGTACTGTAAGAAACAAACTGTCTTCCTCACCTCTAGTGTTTCTATATTCTAATTCATCTTCCACATCCACAGTATTCATTTTCTAAAACAGAAATGGAATAATCATATTATAGTTCTGCTCAAAAATAGCTAGCTAATTTCAAAGTTATTCCTTTGGAGGGTTCTCTGAGTAAAATATTTTTTAGCAAATTTAACAAGTTAGTAGAAGAGGCATTGATTTAACAGTTCTTTACATATTTTGTCTTTGTGGTTTGTGTGTGGTGCTGCAGTTGAACCCTGGGCCTCTCACATGCTTCTCTAAATTTTTTTTTTTTTTTTTTTACTATTGTTGTTGACATATTTTATTAATATTCAACTTGGAGGTAAAGAGAAATATAAGTAGCATCTTAGATATTTAATATGTATGATAAGTTTGGTAAACTTCAAATGTACCTAAAAATCAATAACATCCACCTTTTTCATAGCTAGTCCTTTATATTAATCATTAATTATTAAGGCTATTTTTTTACTCAATTATTTGCTGTTCTGACTTCCAAGATTGTTGTAATTTCTTTATTTTATTTTTCAGCACGGATTTTTATGTTTCTTGAGTACAACAGGGTTACATAGATAATTATGACATATCAATCATTGTCAGAACACAAATAGCACCACTTCTTCGTTTTCCACTTATAGCTCACATTCTTAACATAGCCTGGTCAAGCAAACTTTCTAGAGTCATAAAACCATAATCCTTTAGGGTCATATATTTACTTTCTAAGAAGTGGGTCTAAATTTTTTATGAATGTTAGTTCGTAATGTTACTGTTTTTGTTATATGTATTTTGTAGACTGCTTCTCATTCCTTTTTTTTTTAATTCTGTTGCAGTTTTTCCCAAGACCACTAGAATGCACTGTAGTGTAGTATTTTGTTTGTAAATATTTTTCTTTTTTCACATTTATATAGAAAATATAAGTAAACTTCATACAATTTTTGCCACTTTTATTTAATAAGCTTTAGTATAATCTCTCCTTAGGTTCAGTTGGTATTTCTAAGGAGATAGTTACTTTGTATATTGGTAGATAAAGTGTGTTTCTGAAACATCTGAAGAATGACAGTCACATTAAGAATTTTGTTTACTTTTTGCAAACAAAA
>PVLC010026857.1:0-20000 GCA_004027655.1 Graphiurus murinus
GCTTGTAATCCCAGCATTCGGGAGGCTGAGACCGGAGGATCCGGGTTCGCGGCCAACCTCAGCTACCTAGTGAGGCACTCCGCAACTTAGTGAGACTCGGTTTCAAAATAAAGAATAAAAAATAGGGCTGGGGGTGTAGCTCGGAGGTAGAATGCCCCTGAGTTCAATTCCCAGTACCGCAAAAAAAAAAAAAAAAAAATATTTTAGTTGTAGCCAGGTATGGTGGCACACACTTGTAATCCCAGTACTTGGGAGGCTGAAACAGGAGGATCGCAGGTTCATGGCCAGCCTCAGAAACTTAGGCCCTCTGCAACTTAGTGAGACCCTGTTTCCAAATAAAAATAGGGCTGAGGTATAGCTCAGAGGCAGAATGTCCCTGGGTTCAATCCCCAGTAACTAACACACACACACACACACACACACACACACACACACACACACACACACACACACACACTTAGTTGGATCCTAGCTAAGCTTGCTTGCTTGCTTGCTTGCTTTCTTTATTATACTGGGGATTGAAACCAGGGCCTTGTGCCTGCTAAGGCTGGGGGCACAGCTCTGTAGTAGAGCTATACCGCAGGCCTATTTTTTTATTTTTTGAGGATAACCATTCTATGTGGGGTGAAATGATATTCTGATTTTGAATTTCCCTGACTGGTGAGATTGAGCATTTTTCCATGTACTTGTTGCGACTTCATGTCTTCATTTGAAAAGTGTCTGTTCAGATCTTTAGCCTATTTTTAAATTAGATTATTTAGCACTTTTTTCTTATTGTGTTCTGTTTTTTAAATATATATTCTGAATATTAATCCCTTACTAGATGTCAATCCCTTGTTTGTATGTATATATTATGTTCTACAACTTTACTGTGAACATGGATAATTTGACTTCTTCCTTTCCAATTGGGTTGCCCTTTATTTCTTTCTTTTGCCTGAAGATCCTTGCTAAGACTCCCGGTACTATATTAAATAAGAGTGGTAAAGTGGGTGTCCCTATAGGTCATTTTCTTTTTTTCCTTGCTGCTTTCAGAGTCCTCTCTTTGTCTTTGACCTTTGACAGTTTGAGTATAATATGTTATAAGATAGTCTTGTTTGGATTGTATCTGACTGGAAATCTTTGATCTTCTGTACCTAGATATTTCTTTCTCTCTCTAGGTTTGGAAAGTTTTCTGCTATTATTTCTTTGAATAAGCTTCCTACCCCTCATCATTCTCTACTGTCTCTTGAATACAACTGATTAGTACCTTTGCTCTTTTGATGCTGACTCATACATTTTGTAATGTTTCTTCTTTCCTTCTTTCATCTTTTTCCCCCTCTTCTGACAATGTTTTCAAATAACCTCCCTTCAAGTTCACAATTCTTCTGCTTGATCAATTCTGCTGTTTATACTCCCTGTTGTATTTTTATCATCCAGTTCATTCTCTTTTTAGTTGTAGGAGTTCTGATTTTTTTCATTTCAATTTCTTTGTTAAATTTCTCTGGTAGAGTCCTAATCTGCCACCTTGCTCTGCCTTCTCTCCCAGAGTGATCTTTTAAAAGCATAAATAAGAGCGGGGCGTAGTGGCGCACACCTGTAATCCCAGTATTTGAGAGGCTGAGACAGGAGGATCACAGGTTCACGGCCAGACTCAGCAACTTAGCAAGGCCCTCCACAACTTAGTGAGACCCTGTTTCAAAGTAAAAAATAAAAAATAAAAAATAGGGCTGAAGATGTGGCTTAGAGGTAGAATACCCCTGGGTTCAATCCCCAGTAACTAACCAACTAACACACACACACACACACACACACACACACACACACACACACACACACACGGCAGAATAATGCTCAGAACTCTCCAATGGCATTCATCTCATGTAAATAGCCACTCCTGCAAGGTGCCACCTCACCTGCTCCTTCCTCCTCTCGAATCACATAGTCCACTCTCTGGTAGAGTCCTAATCTTTGCACCTTGCTGCAGCCGCCTGCTCTTTGCTGAGCCCCCACCGCCCCGCCCACCTTGGAGCCATGCCCTTGCTACAGCTGCTGTCCAGGGTGCTTTTCCCCTTCGCTGTGGCGGTCTTCCCAGCAGTCTGTTTCCTCAACACCATTGTCCCTGTCTGCTTACTCTACTTTGTTGGTTGAGTTTTTGCACTAAGGGTACTACTTAAAACTCCCCCGCCACCCTCCTACCAGTAAAAGAGCAGGGCTTTGCCTTGTATGTAGATAATCTCCCCAACTCTGGAATAGCACCCCACAGGTACTCAACAAATCTTGTTGAATAAAAGATGACTGAGAGCAAAAGTATTTATATCTGCCTGTAGGGACTTAGGTTTTTATATTTATTGATGTGCTTTTTAACCTAGAGACCCTGAAATATGGCGCCTGGCCTGCTTGAAGGTGTGGGGCAGAAGCTGCGTCAAACTTGTCCCGTACTCATCCTGGAGAGAGATGTTTTTGGAACGGCCTCGTGTTCGGTTTGATGGTAAGCCACACTCTAGAACTCAGGAGACATTCATCTATAATGTATTTGATACATAGTTTAATTTTCAGTAATGGACATAAGTACTATGAGTATATTTAAAGGAAACCACAATAAAAGTGAAGCTGGAAATATGTTATATGATTGTAACTTTTAAAGTTTGGTTGATTATGTTCTTTAAAATTTTTTACTTTTTTTTTTTTTTAATAGGAGTGTATATCAGTAAAACTACGTATATTCGCCAAGGGGAACAGTCTCTTGATGGTTTCTATAGAGCCTGGCACCAAGTGGAGTATTACAGGTAGAACTGTAGTACACTGAGTGAGTGGGAAATTCTCTCTCCCCAAGTAGTAGCTCAGTAACTAGTTGGTCTATTTATTGTTGCTTTTGACTTATCCACAAAATGGCCTTCACTGTTTTCTAAACAGTATCATGACATAGGAAATGCGCTCAAACCAAAAGATTCCTATGAAGTGTGTAGTTCCGTTTAGCTTCTGCATTGTATTCCGGAGCTCTCCTTTGCTGTTATGGGTGTCCCCGTTTGCCTTTTCAGTTTGTGCTTTTCACCCAGCCCTAGCGGTCACCGAATCTTACTGTCATGGAGAAACAGACTTGATGCTGATCCCTGTGTATGTCACTGTGTATCACTGTTGTTTCACATCAAGCAGTGCCTTAGGAAAGCACAGGACTTTAATAAAAGAGCAATATTTAATTTTTATTCAGTGAGTAAAATTACAAGTTCACCAGTTCTCTGTAAGGAAGATAGTACAGTGCCTTTCTTTCTGTGTTTTTAGACTATCAGCCATTTTTGTTTTAGTGTTGTGTCACTGCTCTGAGTAGGGACATGTTTAATACTTGGGTGTGGTGTGTTTTGGCATTCCTTTTCTTTTTCTGTAGGTACATACGATTCTTTCCTGATGGCCATGTGATGATGTTGACAACCCCCGAGGAGCCGCAGTCCATTGTCCCCCGATTAAGAACTAGGAATACCAGGTAAGGCTTTTCTTTAGATTTCTCTCCAGGCCACGTTTTCAGCTTAAGCTTACATTAGTACTGGATGACTAATAACGTTAATGCATTCATTGACAATACTGGATGATTAAAAAACCAAAGCTGGGTATGGGAGTGTTTCTCATTTAGGAGAAATACCTGGACCTCTCCCTAGAGAATCTGCTGCAGTAGGCTTTGGAGGCCTTGGAATCCAGGTCTACTCACCTCCTTGCTGATCCTTTTTAGCAAGTTTAGTATATGCTGTTGTAATTCATAACTTCCTAGGTTACTTAGTACTTTTCATTTTTTAGAACTGATGCAATTCTCCTGGGGCATTATCGCTTGTCACAAGATACAGACAATCAGACCAAAGTATTTGCTGTGATAACTAAGAAAAAAGAAGAAGTGAGTATGTGGGTAGAATTGAGCGTTTTCTTATTTCTGTAACTCATTCATTTATGCATTCTCAACTAGAAAGAATAAAATACTGTTTCATTATACTATTAATTAATGTACACTGACTTTTAACATATCTCTAAAGAGAGCTAGAGAGTTTCTCTAAGATTTTTTTTTTTTTGGTGGTACCAAAAAATTGAACCCAGAGGCATTCTACCTCCAAGCTACGCCCTCAACCTGATTTTTTTATTTTTTATTTAGAATCAGGTTCACACTAGGTTTCTGAGAGCCTCAGTAAGTTGCCAAGGCTGGCTTCAAACCTGCGATCCTCCTGTCTCGGCCTCCCAAGTGTTGGGATAACAGGTGTGTACCATCACGCCCAACTTAAGATGTTTTTTACTGGATTAGCCCATTTCTCTCTAGATGATTTCCTTTTCTGGTCTAGTTTTTTTTTCCACAGGAAAATCTCCTGTTAAATGGGTAACAAAATTATACTGAGTATGTTTTCTGGCTCTTCTCATATTGAATCATGGAGGTCTTTTTCTTTCTTTTTTTTTTTTTTTTTTTTTTTGCGGTACTGGGGATTGAACTCAGGGGCGTTCTACCTCCGAGCTACACCCCCAGCCCTATTTTTTATTCTTTATTTTGAAACCAAGTCTCACTAAGTTGCGGAGTGCCTCACTAGGTAGCTGAGGCTGGCCTTGAACCCGGATCCTCCAGTCTCAGCCTCCTGAATGCTGGGATTACAAGCGTGCGCCACCACGCCCAGCTTTTTTCTTTCTTAATTAGCCGATATAGATCATTTTTTCACAAAGTCATTCTTAGAACTTTAGTTTCTAGTGGAAAAAAGATTTCCTTCTTCCTTCTCTTACAGAAGAAAAAAAAAAGAAAATGTGACTACTGATATTATATTCTAGAGTGCTTTGCATTCTCTTAACAGATTGAAGGCCTAATTTTTTTCACAACCTTCTCCTACTGCATTTTGTCAATTCTGATTAAAAAACAGAATATATATCCAAGAAGTCAGTTATGAGAAATACGTATTTGCCTGTTTCCTTTGTAAGTAGTAGAGTTTTGGAAGGAAATTTGCCTTACGTGAAATCTCTCTCTTTTTTAGCCACCTGTATCAAAACAGGGCAGCGTTTCATCCGTGAGTCCTATCACCTTGTGACCATCTGTCACTGGCTCCTCCACCTCCCTGTGATAGGCCCTGTGAAGTGAGGCAGCAGTCTGAGGGAGAGAGAGTTGCTTTGACTCTGACCATGAGTTTCCAGAGGTCAAATTGTGAGGCCCTAGTTGTTTAGGTTTTACCTAATGAAAGTTGTTTAGGAATCCCATGAAGATTGTCAGTTTTCTTTTATAATGAAGTCATTCACAGTATTTGCATTTGTATGTGTTTTAGTAGCACTATTTGCAAAAGTGTGATTGTCACATCTAGTTCTCCGTTGTCATTGTACTATAATCGCAAACATAAGTTCTACCGTTTGCTTTTTCTATAGCTTTCACCAGTTTATCACTATCATGACCTCTTCTTCAAAATTCTTAAGTATTTTCTAAGTCAAAGGAAATACTACACTTAGGAGACAGAAGTTTAACTTTGGTTAATGTGTTTGACCTCCCTAGATCGTTATGTTTTCAGCCATTAAATAGAAATAATGCAGTCATTTTACTACATGGTGTTACTGTGATGATGGGGTAGCCTGGTATTTTTCAGGGAAACCCTTGGGTAACCTTAGATTTCCAAAGCACTCATAGATATTTTCATGTCATAACCAAAGACAGCTCTCTTTATTGTTTGCAAATATTACGTTGCTACTTGTGTCACTCTTATATAATCTGTTCCCATAAACATTTATATACAAGTGAAATAAGGTTTAATAGCTCATGTACTTTTTCTTTTATAGAAACCACTTGACTATAAATATAGATATTTTCGTCGTGTCCCTGTACAAGAAGCAGATCACAGTTTCCATGTGGGCCTACAGTTGTGTTCCAGTGGCCACCAGAGGTTCAACAAACTCATCTGGATCCATCATTCTTGTCATATTACTTACAAGTAGGTGAATGTAATTAAAAAAAAAATGCCAAACCAGGCATAGTGACACACAACTGTAATCCCAGTACTTAGGAGGCTGAGACAGGAGGATCTCAGGTTCGAGGCCAGTCTCAGCAAGTAGTGAGACCCTTATCAATCCAGTGAGACCCTGCTTCAAAAACAAAAAAATAAAGTTGGGCTGGGAGTGTAGCTCAGTGGTAGAGTGCCCCTGGGTTCAATCCCCAGTACCATCCCCAAAATAAATATAAACAAACAAATGAATAAAATAAGATCAGCATAAACATACTTCATATCCAGCTTGGGAAACTCAAGTATGTTTTGAAATCCTCAGAATTAACATTGTGTTACAAAGCGAAAGCACAGTGTAGTACTAACACTACTACAGACCAAGCAAATGGTTAAAGTGTAGAAGGCTGAGCCAAATGAGGAAGTAGATGTGGAGAGCCAGTCCTCCCAGGGTGAACCGGTGCCACTGCTGTGGAAAGGACAGTGGCAGGCGTCACTGCTCACTCGGGTGCTTTGGAAACACCAGGTCGTGTTTCTTCTGCAGTTCAGTGTTATCATTTCTCACCTTATGATCATTTGATTCATCCTTAGGAGTTCTAAAAAGTAAAACCTCATAGATCCCCAAGCCAGATCTATTGGGTGATACCTATTTAAAGCTCTTTGTAAGGTAGAATTTAACCAGTGTGGAATAATTAATGAACTGAAGAATGTATGAGAGAGAAAGAAGCAATACAGAAATAAGTAAAAATTTAAAAATTGTGAAATACAATTTGTGTGGATATTAAATTCAGCAGGTGGTGGATTTGAAAGTGTGCTGGTGCATGACCGAGGGCTCTCCATTCAGATTGAATCCAAATTTCTGAGGCAGGCTGCAAATTTTTTTGCAGTCAGCTCCCATTCGCCTTCTTTGCAACCAGGACCACACAGTTGAGGCTTTCCTCATCACATTTCCACCTGTGGATGACTGTTTCCTGCTCATTCGGCAGGCCCTGATAACTGAGAAGCAGCATTTTTTTCTTCTTTTTTTTTGGAGGGGGGGTTCACCCAAAAGCTACCAATGTCTTTTTTGCTTCTCTCTAATCTGATGCAGGTTTTTTTTTTCTTCTTTTCAAAGAAAGAAAAGCCAGAAGTAGAGCCAGACAAAGGAATGATGGCTGTAGCTCATGCTTGTGCCATTTGAAAACTAGGATTGGTTTTTAGGAGAAATATAGACAATATAATAGGCATTGTTTGTAGCTGTTAGTGAT
The DNA here is from genome assembly GCA_004027655.1 of Graphiurus murinus. NCBI lineage: Eukaryota > Metazoa > Chordata > Mammalia > Rodentia > Gliridae > Graphiurus > Graphiurus murinus. Next base: position 7,160 of record PVLC010026857.1, read on the forward strand.
TATATTGACTCCTCATAATATTCACAGTTTTGTTTGTTTCTCTTTTGTCGGAGAGAAGGGTTGTAAAAGGCTTTGGTAGCATAATTACCTGCTTCCCTCCCCTTTAATTTTGCTATTGATCAAGCAAATATTAAATTCTGTTCTAGGAATAAAATTCATTTTGAAACACATTTTGACAAGAACATTAGATTGTCTATGGCCTTTGAGTTAGAAATTCTCTTGTGAATATGTTTAAAGGTCATCATTTTTTAAAAAGTCACATTATTGCCCAGCATGGAGATGCACGCCTATATTCTCAGCTACTCTGGAGGCACAAGGATTCTAACTTCAAGGCCAGCCTGGACAATGTAGTGAGACTGTGTCTCAAAACAAAATAAAAGGGGCTGGAGATGTAGCTCAGTGGTAGAACACTTGCCTAGCGTGTGCGAGGCCGTGGGATCCATCCGTAGCACCAACAAAAAGAATCAGTATTTTAATTGCCGAGTATTGGAGACAACCTAATCTCCAAAGGGGGAATTATTAAGTAAATTGTGCTAGTAGCAGACAGTGTACTATTGTGCAGCCATAAAAATGGTTCCTGTAGAGGAAATCCATATGTCAGAACATTAAATGAAGAGAAGCAGGGTTACTAATTCAGTTTGATCTCACAAATAGAAAGGCGCTTGGGAGAAACACTAGAAAGTACTTCACTTGGCTATATCTGGGTGGTAGAATTATGAGTGACTTTTCTACGTTTTTTAAATGTCCTACAGTGTGCCTTTATTATTTAGAACATCCTGAGATGAATTAAAAATAAAGGCTAAAGCATAAAATAAACCCGCTCCCACAAATGTGTAAGAGTCTTAAAGCAGTTGGCATTCCCTGCACTAGTAATTGTGTCTTTCTCCCCAGGTCCACCGGTGAGACTGCAGTCAGTGCTTTCGAGATCGACAAGATGTACACCCCCTTGTTCTTCGCCAGAGTGAGGAGCTACACCGCGTTCTCAGAAAGGCCTCTGTAGAGCCCCACGTCCAGTCCTGTCACTGTTGCATGAATCAAAGCATATAGCGCAAAAGAGCACCTAAGTTATAAATGTACATATATATATATACATATGGAATTGGAACTTATTTTAAATTGTTGTAATTCTTTTAAGAAGAGTATAAATTGATTATTTTTTTTATTTAAAGGGATGGCTGATTCTTGGGGTGTTTTGTTTTGAAATTATAAGTTTAAGCACATTTATGTTGTTAAAAACCTTAATAGAGGTTTAAATCATGTCTGTTTATGAGCAGTTTATTTCTGTCTCATAAGTCCTCTTCTGCCTGATCATTCAAATATTTAAATGCATCAGGGGAGAGCTTCACTGGATAAGTATTTTATTTCCCGCATGACATAGTGTCTTTGCACTAAGGCGCAAAGTGTGAAAACCTGTTCTGGATTTGTTTGAAACTGTTTAACCAATAAAGATCATAAATAAATGTCTCATCCAGGTGCCTTACAAATTCGTGAGTAGGAAAGATTAAACTCCCTCAGGACTGGATCTCTTCAAAGGGCTCAACCAACTGACGCCTGTCATCTTCTTCATAAGAGAACACTTGAAGATCATGTAAAACATCTACACACAAATCATGTAAACTCTTGTTCCAAATGAAAGTTGGGAGACAGCCAGCACCTCGTAAATTGTGTGATCTTTCACCTACAGGAGCGCCCCCTCTCTAGTAACAGTCCTGTTAGTGTTGGATTTCAGAGTTTGTCTCTAGTAGACTTCCAGCAGATTCAGATCTGCACTGGATGATTCAAATACACCAAGCATGGTAGAGTCAAGTGCACATGTAGCTTCAGAAATCAACATCTATAGCCATTGTGTCAAGTTCATATTGGCATTAAAGGCACTTCATAAGTTCCTACAATTCACTATGGGACAAGCATCTTTAAAAGCTCATACACGGAGGCAGGAACATAAATGGTAGAGGACCTGGGTTCAATTTCCAGCATCAAAATGAAAAAAGGTCAGACATTATGTTAAAGATGAAAATCACAAACCGGGTGTGTTGGCGCATGCTTGTAATCCCAGCGTTTGGGAGGCTGAGACCAGAGGATCTGGGTTCGTGGCCAGCCTCAGCTACCTAGTGAGGCCCTCTGCAACTTAGGGAGACCCTGTTTCAAAATAAAGAATAAAAAATAGGGCTGGGGGTGTAGCTTGGAGGTAGAATGCCCCTGAGTTCAATCCCCAGTACCAAAAAAAAAAAAGATGAAAATCACACTTCCAGTATATATATATATATACACAAACCACTTCCACTTTGGTTGGTTTGGTTTGCAGAAATGTTTTTCTCAAGTTGGAAAAGAGAAAAGCCAGGTGCCTAAGATAAGGCAGCTCTTCATGCTGTGACTATTTTTGATAAATTCATAGAACCTATGATTAGAGCCAAATATAGTTAGAAAAGCAGAATCTGAGGAGACAGTGTTGTTTTGCAGTTCATTCCTAGATCCAGTGAACTCTTAGAACCAGCCAGTGTGTACCAACTTCAAACTTAAAGAGTACTGGTAGCATTAAACACCTTCTCTTCCTTAGCCTAGAAATAGCCACTTTTTACAGATTACATTTTCTGTGTATTTCAAATAGTGATTTTTTTTTATTGTGAGAAAATTAGAATACACAAAAAAATAATCCTAACACTCAAAATAACCAGAAAGAATTTTTGTCACGTGACCCTTTTCTCCTGTTCTCTGTAGATCGTGCCATAGAAGCTTTTTAACTTCAGAAGTCTGTCCTCTGCTCTATTTGGACATTACAGAAACCCATACTGTGGAAAGCTGACAGCAGTGTCCAGATTGATTCTTAGGAATCTGCAAAAACATTTTCTAAAAACTGCATTTCATACCCTGCTTGAACCATCTATGCTCAGATGTCCTCAGGGAATCTGGCTAAAAGCACCAACATGTCAAGTCACCTCTTCCTTGCTGGCATTTCCCTCCCCGCTCCCTTCCTCTTAATAGACGACATCATGGGATTGCTGAGGGCCCTTGGGGCTGGGGTCAGGGACTATGAATTACATATCTAGGGCAAAGCTTTAGCCTTGAATCCTCTCCCCAGCTCTATAGTAATTGCTCTCAACCTTCTGGTTTTGTTTTGTTCTTTGTTTTGGTGGTACTAGGGATTGAACCCAGGGGCATTCTACCTGTGAGCTGCACCCCCAGCCCTATTTTTTATTCTTTATTTTGAAACAGGATCTCACCAAGTTACAGCTGAGGCTGGCCATGAACCTACGATCCTCGACTCCGCCTCCCAAGTACTGGGATTACAAGTGTGCGCCACCACACCTGGCTGGTATTTGTCTTTTGGCTCTATTCTGTGCATCTGTTAAAAACAGGATTATGGGCTAAGGGCACAGCTCAGTGGTGGAGTATGGGCTTTTTGCCTAAGGTCCTAGGTTCAATCTCCAGCGCTAGCATGCTCACATGCGCGCACATACACACACACACACACACACACACACACACAGATTATGTTGTACACAATGCTTTGTAAGCCGTCTTTCCCTCATCTTAAGATCTATACACCATTTCATTAGTATTTTTAATGGCTTCATAGTCCAACTTTAAGCTCCTCTTTAGCCATTGTGCTTCTCTACAAGCACTTCCAGAATAAATGTTACTATGGCTAGATCTTCACACGAGTCTGTTTCCTTAGGTTGTTTCCAAGAAGTAGAATCACTGAATCAAAGAGTGAATTTTTAAATATCTTAAACCTTTCTGGTAAATAACAATTACAACATAGAAAAATTGGAAAATAGATGAATATCTGTTGTTGAAAATCAACTGTTGTTATCTCACCCAATAGAAACTGTTCACTTTTTGATATAAATCATTCTGACCTTATATATAAATGTGCGATTTTTCAACCATAGAGAAACATCTTAAATTTTTCTTCTGATGCTTTATATATGTAGGCTAAGGCTTTCTGAGGCTTCTCTGACAATAGCATCTAATAGGATCAGAGCAGAAATAAGAGCAACACCATGAGATCCCACTCAAATGAATGATCATCCTTCAGCCACTGTGACCAGTCATGACAGCCACCTATACCCAAAGAGTGGTTTCGATCTTTAGTACATATGTGAACAAAGCTGGTACATTTGTCTCCGCTTCTCCTGAAACTTCAATAAAATGGCAATAAAGGAAGGAAAGGCTTAAGTCCTCCAAGATGCAAAGAGAAGAGGTGCAAACCTCCAATGAGAGAGGTTTGTGTTTTCAAGTAGAAAGCAGACTGACTGGATTGAGGTTCTGGATCTGCGACTTTGTGGCTGTTGTGGATCCAGTATGTCCCCTAAACCTCGTGTGTTAGGCAATGCAGCAGCAATCACTGAATCATGAGGGCTCTAATCTCTGATTAATCCATCAGTGGATTAATAATGGATTTACTGAGCCGGGCATGATGGAACACACCTGTAATCCCAATACTTGGAAGGCTGAGACAGGAAGATTGCAGGCTCAAGGCCAGCCTCAACAATTTAGACTCTCAGTAACCAAGTGAAACCCTGTTTCAAAATAAGAAATAAAAAGGGATGGAAGTATAGCTTGGAGATAGAATCCTCTAGATTCAATCCCTGGTACCGCAAAAAAAAAAAAAAAAAAGGAATTTGCTGGTCTGTAACTCAGCAGGTGGGTATGGTCAGAGGTCACTGGAGGCGTGGCCATCTCTGTCCCTGGTCCCTTCCTCTCCTGCTTTCTACTTCATGGCCATCATGAGCTGGGCAGCTCTTCTCCATCATGCCCTGCTGCCAGCTAACCACAGACTGAACTTCTAAAACCATGAGCCAAAATAAATCTTTCCTCTTCTAAGTTGTTATTTATCTTGGTTGCAGCAACACAAAGCTAACACAGTGGCTTTGAGCAAGTTACATAACCGTTCCATGTCACAACAATATATTGAAGGAAATAATTGTACCTACCCATAGAGTGGAGAGGCAGGAAAGATGCACTCCATGTCACTTGCTTAGGACAATATCCTAATCAAATAAACAGCAACCATTATATATATTAGTATGGTTGTTATTGCTGTAGTTCCAGAAAGACTTTGAGATGTCAGCCAGATGCTCAAAAGAGCAAACTGACTCCACTGACCTCCAGGGAAAGGTAAGGGGCCAAAGGGAAACAGTAGGACCCGCAGGGAGGAGTGCAGGCAGACCCTAGAAGTCAAACAGAAAAGTGGATGTTTCCAGCTCCACTCTCATCACTCCAAAGCAGACCTACAGATACTGGCATTGAAGAGTCTCAATGCAGTGGTCAATCCCACACCTCCCAGAGTTAACAGCTACCACCCACACACAGTCTCCAGTTAGTATCTCAGTATCTCATTCCCACATATCAATGGACAAACAAGGAATACCATGCATTCAAAGATATTATCTTGAATATGGAACACAGAGAATCAACAGAGAAAAGGGATATGGAAGAAATAAAATAATGCTGGCATTAGAACACATTTTACAAACAAAACAAAATTATGTCTTCAGGATGAGGAAGGAAGAAATGCAACCATGAAACAAGAACAAAAGACTATAAAAAAGAAAATACTAAAGACTAATCCTTTAGATATTACAAATATTACAGGTAACATTATTTTTTGGTACTGGGGATTGAGCCCAGAGGCATTCTACCACCAAGCTATACCTCCAGCCTTTTTTGCTTTTTTTTTTTTTTGAAAACAGGGTCTCGCTAGGTTGCTGAGAATCTCGCTAAGTTGCTGAATCTGGTCTTGAACTTGCGATCCTCCTGCCTCGGCCTCCCAAGTACTAGGATTACAAGTGTGTGCCACCACACCAGGCTAAAATTACTTAAAATTTCAGATGAAGCAGGATGTTAAAGCTGGAAGTTACTTAAAAGTCATTTATTGGCCAAGTATCCCCATGTGGAGGTGAGGAAATGGGAGTTGTTTTGGCATTCTCATTGCTATAATCCAAAACAACTGGCCACACAACTTAGAGGAAGGAAGACTTATTTGCTCACAGTTTTTGGAGATTTCAGAGTTCAGTCCATGTGAGGCCGGGTCTACAGAGCTCAGGGTATGGAGGTGGGAAGCAGAGAGAGGGAGAGGGCAAGGCTCTGCTCTCACATCATGGAGGTTTGAAGCAGAGAGAGTAAACAGGCAAGAGGATTCAAAGACAAAAGCACAGTCCACAAGGCCACATCTCCAGGGGCCCACCTCCTCCAACTACACCCACCTGCCTAGGTTGCCACCCAGTAAATCCATTGCAACCATCATGACTTACTTATATCAACTGAATATTAATGCATATGCTCCTCAGGAGACAATCTATATCTAACCATAAACGGGGTTTTGAAAAGTGAAGTTGTTGGTATAAGTTGGTACAACTTGGGTCGGAAAAACTGGAGTTTATGCAAAGGGCAGGGCAGTAGTCAGTACTCAGGAAAATTTAATCTCAATAATTTTCATCAAGAATTTACTGTGAGCTGGGTGTGGTGGCACGCATCCAGTATTTGAGAGGCTGAGACAGCAGGATTGCAGGTTTGAGGCTAGCCACAGCAACTTAGTGAGGCCCTCAGCAACTTAGCAAGACCCTATTTCAAAGAAACAGAAAATAGAAAGGGCTGGAGGTGTAACTTACTGGTAGAACATCCCTGGGTTTAATCTCCAATACCACCAAAAGAAAAAAAGAGAAAACAATTTACTGTGTGTCGCATGATGTCATTTATATGTGGAAAAATGTCCAATTCATAAAAGTAGAGCATAGAGGCTAGGGGTGGGGAAAAGAGAGAACATATAAAGTTTCAGTTACACAGAAGGAATATATTCTAGTGATCTACTACGCAGTATGGTGACCATAGTTACTAAGGTATATTTCAAAATAGCTAAAAAAAAAAAAAAAAAAAAAAAAAAGAGCATATTTTAGATGTTTTCACCATCAAGGAATGTTAAGTATGTACAGTGATGGATGTGTTAATTGACCTGATTTATCATTTCACAATGTATACGAGTATCCAAACATCACTGTACCCCATATATATGCAATTATTATTTGTCTGTTAAAATATAAATATGGAGCTAAGCATGGTGGCACATGCCAAGGATCTCAGGTTCAAGGCCAGTCTCAGCAATTTAGTGAGCCTCTCAGCAACTTGGTGAGACCCTATTTCAAGATAAAGAATAAAATAGGGCTTAGGTTGGGGGTGTAGCTCTGAGGTAGAACACCCCTGGATTGAATCTCTGATACTAAAAATTTAAAGAATTAAATGTGGAAAAAGAAGAACTTATTATATGAAAAATAATACTCTATGAAGTTGTTCAAAGCTTATGTGTTAAATATGGGGCAAAAGGCTTTAGTTTACAGAAGTTACCTCATTTATGATCACACAGCACAGGTATCATTGCCCACATTTTTTTAAATTGATTTTTTCTGTACTGGGAAAGGAATCCAGGGGCATTCTACCTCCGAGCTACATCCCCAGCCCTATTTTTTATTCTTTATTTTTATTTTTATTTTTTTATGGTTACTTTTATTTATTTATTTTTTTTACTTGGTGCGCTGTAATTACACATCTTTGTTTGTTACAAGCTAGTATAGGTAAAGACATCCATGCACACATTTCTCATTCATTAGGGAGGACACCCTAATGAACATGACGTACTTTCTATGAACACATCAAAGTCAATCACTAAACTGATCTTGAGAAGGAGGGAAGAGGAGGGAGTGGGGCGGGAATTGGGGAAGGGTTAAATGAGAATTGCCCACATTTTATAGATAAGAAAATCGAGGTTAAGCGAGTCTAAACTCGCTCAAGTTCACCCCAGACACTGAGGGTAGAACAAAGCTGACTCTAGAACCTATGTTCCACACACTCCAATCTCAATTTTGCTTTCACATGTCAGTACCCTCCATCATCTGTGGGTTCTTTGACGGCAGGGCCCAATTCTTTTAAATCTTTGATTCCAAAGCAGTTCTGCACTGTGAATATTGAAGAAAACAATCCCCATGAAGCCAGCACATTCCTTGGTCTCGTCCTATAAAAGGTGAAAGAGCCGGGTGTGGTGGCGCACGCTTGTAATCCCAGCATTTGGGAGGCTGAGACCGGAGGATCCAGGTTCGAGGCCAGCCTCAGCTACCTAGTGAGGCACTCCACAACTTAGTGAGACTCGGTTTCAAAATAAAGAATAAAAAATAGGGCTGGGGGTGTAGCCCGGAGGTAGAATGCCCCTGAGTTCAATCCCTAGTACTGCAAAAAAAAAAAAAAAAAAAAAAAAAAAAAAAAAAAAAAAAAAAAGGTGAATGAAGCACACTGTTGCCACCAGGTGGCGCTCTCGTCCCGGACTTTTTGTTTCTTTTCTTGTTCTCTGTGGTCAGTGCTGGGGAGAGCTGGTTTCTCATTCACAGGAAAATAGAAGCACCCCCAGTCTTTCCAATTGGGCTTCAAGTTTGCCAGCAGTAGAATTAAGGAAATGCCACCGTGGGAACAGGGCTCTAAACTTTGCCATGCTGAATTCCCCAACAACTAGTCAATAAATCCCAGTTGTCTTGTTCAGTTTCTGTCTGGCCAGTTGGTCTTGGCTGTTGGAAGAAATTGAATCTTCTGCTTTGGAAGGAGTAGGAAAGGGATCCCGGAGTTGGGATAATTGAGAGGGAGCCAGAAGAGAAGCCAACCTGCCCCTGGTTGACAAGCAAGTGGCCCCATCTGTAACTATCTCAGAAGGCCTACAAAACCTTTACTGTAGTCTTTTGCACAAGGCAGATATTTTGGTGGATTGCTACTAAATCCACTCAAGGCCACCTGCCATATTCATACCTACTTGCCATGGATCCATCTAGCAGCAGAACTGAGATTCAGAAAAGCATGCAAGACTTCTAAAAATACTGACTTACACCATATATGGGGTGTGTGTGTGCATGTGCATAGCAGACTGAGAAATAATCAATTATATGAAATTTCCTCAGCAGCACCAGCTTCTTTCTGACAAAGCAACTTTTCTTCCTTCCTTCCTTCCTTCCTTCCTTCCTTCCTTCCTTCCTTCCTTCCTTCCTTCCTTTCTTTCTTTTTTTTTTTCAGTACTGGGGATAGAACCCAGGGGCATTCTACCTCTAAGCTATACCCCCAGCCCTATTTTTTATTCTTTATTTTGAAACAAGGTCTCACTGAGCTGTGGCTGTCCTCACTAAGTAGCTGAGGCTGGCCTGGGACCTGGATCCTCCTAGCCTCCCAAGTACTAGGATTACAAGCGTGTGTCACCATGCCCAACCGACAAAGCAACTTTTCTATTCAGAACAACTTCCTCAAATCCTGGCAATATGTCCAACCCAAGTTGTATTCAGGCCAAAAGAGCAGTAAGTCAAACCCTGCTAGAGAAGCAAGGTGATAGCATAGTCAATTTATTGTTAAAGCCAGGGAACTTTTTAGTGGAAAGAGCATTATTTTTTAATAATTACACAGGGACAACAATCAGAAAGCAGGCTCTCCTAGGCAAATTGGGATGATATCTCTCTCTCTCTCTCTCTCTCTCTCTCTCTCTCTCTCTCTCTCTCTCTCTCTCTCTCTCTCTCCACTGTATTACATTGGCTTTTCATCAAATTTAACTTGAGGGTTATTTGTTTTGTTCTTGCTATTTTTCTTCCTTCTGACAGAAAAGAAAGTGCCATAGTATTTCCTAGTATATAAAGAGCAGACTGGCTGCCATTGGATTATGCTGACTTCCATAGTTTTACTGTGAAACCACTTCATAAAGGTTCCATTTCTGGAAGCCTTTAGAATGTCCACCACCTTCCACATTTGACTAACACGGGCTTCAGTGCCAGGATTACCAACAGCTTGAAAAAGTGCTGAATCCACGCGCCATTTTCTATTTTTCCTCATATTTGTTCCCGACTTCAGTCTGATGTCATTAATGACTGGCTAATTTCTTCCCGTCTTGGACCTATAACCCCAAGTTAATGTGGGAAGCTGCCAAGCGATGCCCTCCCCTTCCCTGATGATTTGCATTTCCTGAAAGTGTCGGGTTAGAAGCAAAGTTTCCCCACCCACCTTCTCCCATCTCCACCGCATCTGTGGCCCACCTCTGTGTGACCATGGTGATGTGAAGATGGAGCTGAGTCAGAGTACCTGAGCTCAGAGCCCTTGGCGCAGAGCACGATGCTTAAGAGATGCCGAGTAAGTGTCAGCTGACTCCCAGTCTGATGGTCATAGTAACCTTGCAGTGGAGGGACGCTCTCTGGCCTTCTCTGCCAACAGTGTGTCAGAGGAGGGGCTGGATGGCCCAACTCCAAGCCCACAGCAGCAGTTGTTGGAACCACCCGTAGCTGGCGAGAGCCATGCACACTGGGGCTTCTACAGAAGAAGGGTTTTTCAGCTACGGATCCTTCAGACTTTAACAATGATTCCTCTGAGTCCCTGGGGATCTAACTATGAAGGACAGGATCAAACTGGGCACAAGCAGCGCACATGCCTGCAATCTCAGTATTTGGGAGGCCGAGACAGGAGGATCGCAGGTTTGAGGCCAGCCTCAGCAACTTACCGAGGCCCTGTTTCAAAATAAAAAATAATAGGGCTGGGGGTGTAGCTCAGAGGTAGAACACTCCTGGGTTCAATTTCAGTAAAACACACACACACACACACACACACACACACACACACACACACACACACACACGAGAAAGAGAAAGGGGGTCAGGGAGACAGTATCATATTCTGTGTGGATATGAAGCAGTAAAGCCTTTGCCTAACCCAGAACCTGACAGAAGTAAGTAAGTAGCAGAAAAGGGTAGAGAGATTTCGGACTTTGGGGCTAGATAGCCCTGGGTTTGGACTCCCACCCCGCCCGGCACTTATTAGTCAAAATCACTTAACAACTGGAGCCTCTTTTGTAAACTAGGAACAATGATAACTACATCTGCAGGGTTGCTATAGCAATAAAATACTATGGAGCTAACGCCCCAGCACATAATAGACTTTCTTATAGGGAGGCTACTGAAGGAACCAAAAGATTTCTCCCCAAAATAAAAAGGGCTGTTGAGCTGGAGACATTCAAAATGCAGGGGATGCTGCTTTTCCTCTATTTGCCTGAAAGACAAAAGGTCAGCCCAGAGCGGTGGTGCACACCTGTAATCCCAGTACTTGGGAGGCTGAGACAGGAGGATCACAGGCTTGAGACCACCCTCAGGAACATAGCAAGACTCTCAGCAACCTAGCAAGACCCTGCTTCAAAATAAAAAATAGAAAGGACTAGGGGTGTAGCTCGGAGGTAGAATCCCCTGAGTTCAATCCCCAGTCCTGGAAAAAAAAAAAAAAAAAAAAAAAGATCTTTTCTGCTCCCTTTTCCACCTAAAGACAGGATGTGAATTCTTTACAACACTTCAGAGAAGGTAGCACCAAAGGAATCTGCAAGCAGATTTTCTTCCCATAAATTTACCTTCTCACAATTCTCCCACCTCTGAAGCCTGGAACAGCTCTCCTTGTCTTGTCAGTTCTCTGAGATGTATTGTTCTTGCTGAAATACTGTTTAAGCTAGACCTCTAAGCCACTGCCTTGAGTTACTTTCCTCCTGCACATGTGCACTCACTTGCTTTTCTCTTGTTAATCTGTCTTGTGTTGCAGGAATCTCTCTCAACTATTAACTTATGAGGGTTAGGATAAAAGTTATAATTCCTCCCCTCTACTATTATATTATAATGGAGGATCTCTCTTTTTTTTGTAGTACTGGGGATTGAACTCAGGGGCATTCTACCTCCGAGCTACACCCCCAGCCCTATTTTTTATTCTTTATTTTGAAACAGGGTCTCACTAAGTTGCAGAGTGCCTCACTAGGTAGCTGAGGCTGGCTGTGAACCTGGATCCTCCGGTCTCAGCCTCCCAAATGCTGGAATTACAAGCGTGCGCCACCACGGCCGGCTCAATAATGGAGGATCTTAAAGGACAGTAACACTCGGGGTCAGTGGAGAAGACAGCTCTATACCAAAAAGGGACCAATGACTGGGAGCCCCTAGAAAGAAGATTCTATAATCATTAAACCTAAAACAGCAATGAAGACTGTACTTGTGATCTATATATGAACTGGGTGGTTTATACTAGAAAGCTCCTTATTCCAGGGTAAGTAAGCTTCAACTTACCAAACCAGTAACCCAGCTTGGTCAGTTGGTAGTGGTTGCCTGCAGTGCCTGCTGGGAAGATGCTGATGCCGAGCCTGTACTCAGTGAGGAAGCATGCCATGAGTGATTGATTAGTGATGTCTGCTCTGAGCACAGGATTGGAGGGCAGAGACCACGTACGCTACACAATTACCCTTATTCCTTACCCTCCAGTGGGTGAGAACACCCATAATACAGGCAAGATTTTGGAAGTCTAGAGTAGCACTTGAGTTTGGGCTAGTTTAGGGAAAATAAATGAAAGGCACTGGTGCTCCAAAGGCAACACTGATGATATATTGGGCAAATTTCACAGGAAATCCTTGATGGTGTGTTGGGCACATTTCTATGACTTCCTAACTATACCCAAGAACAGTTCCAGAGGACAGTCAAAAGGACCTGAGAAATTGCCTGGAAAAGTTAAGTGAACATTCAGAATACTGAGAAACCCCAAGTAAGTCCACACAAGATTGAATTAAAGAGCGTGCGGGATAGAGGACACAAAAGAATAGAAGATAAAAATTGAAGCAAATGTACCAGGTGTGGTGGCACACATTTGTAATTCCAGTACTTGGGAGGCTGAGACAGGAGGATCGCAGGTTCAAGGACAGCCTCAGCTACTTAGTGAGACCTGTTTCAAAACAAAAATATAATACGGCTGGGGCTGTAGCCTGGAGGTAGAAAGCCCCCCTGGGTTCTATCGCTAATAACACACACACACACACACA
>PVLC010026858.1:0-22349 GCA_004027655.1 Graphiurus murinus
TGTGTGTGTGTGTGTGTGTGTTTGCTTGCAAAGAAAAAAAAATTCTTACAAAAAGTAAGTTTTACAGATTCCTATTCTCAGACTGTAATTCAGTGAAACTAGAAACAAATTACAAAAATATATTAATAGTGAGGAAAGCTTGGGAACAAGAGTACAAAAGACATACAAGCACTATTAGTATTTTAAATGGCCTTTGGGTTTTAGACAAGAAATAGAAATTTCAAATTTAGACTTCTTGAAAATTAACAAAAATGAACTCACTGCATGATAAAATGTATTGCAGTTAGCCAGGACTGTACTTAGAGGGATTTTTACAGTCTGAAGTATTTTCAAAATTAAACACTAAAAAAAGGAAAGCAAATAAAAATTTGACATGATTTGTTAAAAAAGATGACTGAAAAAATTAAAAGGAGAAATGAATGATACAGTTCAAAATAGAAAGTGATATTTGCATTGGATACAAAAATGCTAAAATAGATCTTTAAAACAAAAGCTAGTTATTTTTAGAGATAAATGAAAACCTAGAAATGAGGCAGGCATGGTGGCACACGTCTGTAATTCCAGTACTTGGGAGGCTGACACAGAAGGATCACAGGTTTGAAGTCAGCCTCAGCAACTTATTGAGATCTTGTTTCCTGTTTTTATTTTTGTTTTAAAAAATAAAAAAAAACAGAGTTGAGGGTATAGCCTGGGGGTAGAAGGTCCCTGAATTCCACCCCCAGTAGCACAAACAAAACAAAAACTAGAAATGAAAGCTTAGCTGATACAACAAACACAAAGATAATTTTCAAAATTATAATAGAATAAGATATATATTTGAAATCTAGGCACAGTAGATAATTTTCTAGAAAAATATAAATGATCAAAAATAACTTGAAAAGAATTAGAAAAAAAATGAGGTTAATATCTACATAAGAGACAGATTACTGTCAATGAACCGAGTCCCTCCAAAGTCAGGCTCCGGAAGGGGTTTGGTCGGGTGACAGGTGAAGAGGAAGACAGGAGGGGCAGCAGAGATGGGAGCCAGGCCTGGGGAGCGGGGTGGGGGCCGTGGTCCCAGGCTTCCCATTTTCGCAGCTCACTCTGTTGTTCTGATCTCCACTTGCACCTGGGGGCCTCATCCTTGGACTCGGGCCCCCAGGATCCTTTCTTAAACTCAAGACCCTTGAGCTTCAGGTCTAAGGTATCTCTTCAAGCTGAGCCCAACAGCACCAATCCAAGCCAGAAAAAAAAAAAAAAAGACTCAGGAACAGGCACCGCAGGAGCCTGCCTCTCAATAGCAACAATACTGTCTCAGACTTAAAGCAGGAAGACTGGAAATGACGTGTGTAAAGTTGCTAGCCTGTAACCGGGTGTGTGTACAGCCCTTATGTAACCATGGGACAAAACAAATCAGCAAAGCAAAACAACATCCCTCCGGGTGCGCTGCCAGCAGCAGGGTGGCACCATCCTTCACCCCGGGCCCTGCCCTGCTGCTCTAAGAGGCCTGAGAGCCACACAGCAGTGCTTCCTCAATCCCCAGGACTAACTCTTTCTGATCCTGCGTTCAGGGCCTGTGGAAACCTTGGGCAGGACTAAGACTTCAAAGCCTGCTCCGGGAACCCAGGCACACCAGAGGGTCATCTCCCGAAAAGGCCCATTCATGTAGCCCAGGCCCTGGGGCTGGGGAGCAGCCACCCTGTGGATCACGAAGCTGCTCTCAGCTTCTTCCTAAGAGGGGTGAGAGGACGGGGATGGATTGTGCTGCAGGTGGCTTGGCTCAGCTGCCTGCCGCTCTTCCTCACCATAGTCCTTCCCCCGTCTGTCCAGCACAACAACAGACACTTCAGGAAGATCATACACAGCAGAGAGGTGCTTTCAAGGAAGCAAGGCCAGGTCGTTGGGGACCTCCATTCCTTCCCAGGGCTCCCCCAGCTCCTGCCCTCCTGCTCCCCATCTGCTGGACCAGAAACCCTATCACCTTCAGCCAAATGTTTGCTAAGGCCACAGAGGGCATCGTGGAAGGCGGGCAGGGTCTGGGAAGGCAGCATCTCAGTGTGGCAGATGTCTTCTGAGCTAAGGAGACTCTTCTGTGTGCTGTTTTATAATATATATTTTATTTATTTATCTATTTATTTATTTTGAGGTACTAAGGATTGAACTCAGGGGCATTCTACCTCCGAGCTACACCCCCAGCCCTGTTTTTTACTCTTTATTTTGAAACCGAGTCTCACTAAGTTGCGGAGTGCCTCACTAGGTAGCTGAGGCTGGCCGAGAACCCGGATCCTCCGGTCTCAGCCTCCCAAATGCTGGGATTACAAGCGTGCGCCACCACGCCCGGCTATATTTTATTTTTTTAGGGCAGTTTAAGGTTCACAGCAAAACCGAACAGAAAGCACAGAGATCCTGTATACTCCAGCCAGGGCCCTCTGCCCCTGCCCATCCCCACGGCCCAGCTACAACCATAGGCTCCTTTACTAGTTTCACCCTTCCAGAATTCCATATAAATGGGATCCTACAGCATATTGTTTGGGGTTCTGGCTTGCTTTTGAGATCCATTCATGTCATACCGAGCGGAAGCTTCCCCTTTCTTTGTTTAGTAGTACAGCACCAAATATGGACATACTGCTGTTTATTTCCCCTCTGACCGACTGATGGATATTTGGGCTGCTTCCTTTTAGGCAGCGGGGATTGTTGGGAATAACGCTGCCGTGGATATTCTTGTGTAAATCTGTGTGTGTGGCTTCTGGAAGGAAGGGGCAGGCTGGCTCGCTCCCACCCAGCGTGAGCAGGGGTGCATGAGGAAGCTGGGGAGGTCTGGAGTGGAGAGAAGAGGGCCATTCCGTGTCCTCCTCCACCCAGGAGCCCCGCCCCCATCCTCCCCGACATTTGCTCTGAACAAAAGGTCAGGGCCAGAGGCCGGTGTTTATTTCCTCATCTCCATGGTACTGGGAAAACCGTGCTCGCTCTGCAGTGCAGTGAGCTGAGCTAAGCTCCCACTGAATTTATTAGTGATCCTTGCCAGCGTGGCTAGTCCCCAGCACGGGTCCATCTACCCTCCTTCCCATTCCCAACAAGGCCCACCTGGATCTAGCCTCCACACCCTCACATCCCAGAGCCCCCCCAGCCTCCAGGCCCCTCAGTGTCGAGACCCCTTTGTGGCTCTCAAGGGGTGTGGCATGGACCATCTCTCTGGATCCCCAGCCTCTCCGGAGGCAGCAGAGGCAGGCTACGACCCCACCCGGCAGACCAGACGGGCTCAGAGAAGCCGAGTGGCCAGCATACAATGGCTCCTCTCACCTACACCTGCCTCCACCGCAACCCCCATCAGCTTCGCTCTCCACCCCAGTGTCTGGCCCTCCCTCCTGGAGGAAGAGGAGAGAATTTAAACTCCAGAGTCATCAGGCACGATAGATGACTCAGGACAGCTCAACATGGTCTTGGTCTTCTGTATTGATATTATAATGTATATGGTGCAGCAGGAACTGATCAGAGAACTTTCCAAACATTCGCTTGCCTAATAGGCAGGTATAGCTGTTCTTCCTTTTTCACAGGACCTCCAAGGCACAGAGATGCTAAGCTGGGAGGCCGGAGAGGCAGGAGTTGGCCACACTTCAGCCACCGCCCCCTCCTGCCCATGGGTTTGCTTAGTTGTTTATCTAGTCACCGATTTTTTTTTCCTAATGGTTTTATTTAGGTATAATTTATATACCACAAAATTCACTTGTTTTGAGTGTGCAATTTAGTGACTTCGGTAAATTGAAAGGATTGAGCAACCACTGTAACAAACCAATTTGAGAATACTTTCATCACCCAAGAAAGAGCCTCCGGGCCCAGCACAGTCACTGTTGCTTCTGGCCCCAGCCTGACCCCTTCACTAATCTACTTTCTGCCTCTATGTTTGCCCTGGAAATTTTATATAAGCCGAAGTATACACTATGTGGTCTTTTGAGTCTGGCTTCTTCCACTTAGCATGACGTTTTGGAGGTAGGTCCATATTGTAGCAGATTCCAGCCTTTCATTCCTTTCCATGGCTAAATAATATTCTGCCACGTGGATGTACTGCCTTTGTTTCTCCACCCACCTGTGGATGGAAGCTTCGGTTGTTTCTACTGTTCGGTTATGATTGATAAAACCCCCATCATGTGTGTGCAAGCCTCGGTGTGGACATGCGTTCCCCTCTATCTTTGGGCATATGCCTTCAAGTGGAATTGCTGGGTCCTGTGCTCAATTTATGTCCAGTTTCTTAGAAAACTGCCAGACCTCCTTCCAAGGTGCTGCACCACTCTCCAATTCCTATACCCGAGAGATTTACAGCCAGGTTGGAATCCTAGGGCCACCCATACAACCAGAGGGGACCCCACTGGAGTCCTAGAACCAGCCTGGGGAGTACGGAGAGTCCATTGTGGGTGGCCACCATGGTGAGCTCAGCCGGCCTGTGGCTGTGGATGTCTAGGAAACAGGTGGACAAGAAATTAACTGTTCTACTTCCCGGTCTACAGAAACAAAGCAAAACGCAATTGCTCCCGACACCTAGAGCCCTTGTGAGGGGAAGTCAGCAAAGTAGCCATTAAACCCTAGGGGAAAACAGAAGTACACAAGTGGAGACGTCAAAAGCCTGCTCTTTTGACGTCTCTCAGGCAGGAGAACAGCCTGAGAAGGCGGAGGCCAGGGAGTTCCAGCTCTGGAAGTCGTGGGTTTTATCAGAGCCCTTCTGACTTCCCCAGAGGCTGAGGATGATGGGGAGACGCAGGAAAGAAGCCCCAGGAACCAGCTCCAGGTCCACCCCTCCAGAGAACGCCTTCCCCAAGCCCTCTGCCCTTCAGGAAGGCAGGGAGGAGCATTGCTGTCCCCATTGTCAATGGGACAGTTCCAAGCACCGCTGACACTCCAACGGGGCAGGAGGTCTACAGAACAGAACCAAAACAAGGCTCAGTCTAGGGACCACCATAGAGGCTGTGTGGCTTTGCAGGACGGGATGGGACACTGCCGGCCTCGGCCTGCTCCAATCAGTCAGGGTGAGAGGTGACTGTACTGGGTTGAAGAGTGTCCCCTCAAACTCATGTCCACCTGGAACCTGTGAAGAAGGTCTCACTTAGAAACAGGGTCTCTGCAGATGTGATTAAGACCTATGTTATAGGTCAGGTGGGTCCTTATCCAATGACTGGTGTTCCTATATGAGGGAGATCTGGGCACACAGAGGAGACATGGGGGAGACCACTGCCTGAAGACAGAGGGACACGGGGAGTTTGTCACATGAAGGTGGAGAGACAGGGCTACCAGCCAAGGAATGCCAAGGGCTGCCAGATATCACCAGAATCCAGGAAGGAATCCTTAAAGCCTTTGGAGACGGTGCTCCTGTGAGCACGACTCTAGACCTTGGACCCCTGGAACTGTGGAGGAACACGTTTCTGTTCTTTAAGCCACTTTGCTATGGCTGCCCCAGCACTCCAATGCAGGGACCAGAAGCTGGGCTCCGCTGCGTGCCAAAAACTGAATGTCCCTGCTGCCAGGTGGTGGAGAGGGGAGGGTGAAGGGCAGGGGAGAGGTGTGGAGGAGGAGATACCTCTTTCACTTGGCATCTGTTTGGGCAGGAGTCCCAGAAAACAGAACAGAAACCAGGGGCTTGCCGAGGCTCCTACGGGGCCTGCGCTCGTGGCTCATGGTTTCCCTCTGCCTGGAACAGGTCTGCACACAGCAGCTTCGTGGGAATGTCGACTGCCTGCGCAGGACCGGTCTCTCCAAGTCCTCACACTCCTCGCTGCCTCGCTGCCTTAGCTGTAGGGTTTGAGCCGATCCTGCTTGCAGCAGCGTGTCTGCTTGCCCAGCATCGACTACCACACATGGCACGAGGGCTGACCTTTCCCCTGCTTTCCTGTGTCTCTCCCCTGATGCCCTGTGTTTGACACGACACAGTCCCTGGACGCATAGGTGCCCACTGAGCGCTCCATGTTTGGGGAGGAGGAAACCGGCAGCATGGCCGGCTGGGCTGGAGGCAGCAAACACAGCTTTACTGAAAAAGCAAACCGGAGGCCGTGCCGTTTGCTGAGTTAGCAGAGAAGCACCAGGACTCTCACGGTTGTCAATAGAGATCCCGTTTACCAAGCCGCGTGCTGAGCCCATGATCACTGGGCCAGGAGCTGTGGCTTCATCCCGAGCCTGACCCAAGAACTGCAATCCCTGGGTTCTCACCAGAGGCCGGAGCCCGAAAACAAGAGCCGGAAGTCAGCCTCGAGGGAGGTCTGTGTGCTGCTGGCATGGAGATGGGTGGCCAGTGCCCAGGTTGGAGCCTGGCTGAGCTGAAGCTGACAGGCCTCTGACCACTGATTGCTCTTCCCCAAGATGCTGAGGGCTACATGGGAACCAGAAGCCACTGTTCACCAGCCCCCTGGGCAGCTTCCCCAACCTCCAGGCCTTAGGGAGCAGAGTAGGGGGCAGTCTGGAATAACCTGAGTTTGCAGCGCATGGAACCATTTAAAGCTGGGAAACTCGCCACTCAAAGAGGCTCTGACTGTTGACCGTGCCTGTGCCGGCAGCCAGCAACCTACACAGACTCAGCAGCATTGAGAAGTGCCTGCCACCCATCCAGGAACGCCATCCAGGGGCACATGCGGGGAGCTCTGAGGCTCTTTCAGGATGTGCTCAGCTGGGCAGTTGGTGACCTAGAGAACTGAGCATGACCTCCCACATCAGCCTAACACGGGGGTTAAGTTCATAATGCCCAGGTGATAGAGGGACCCCAAGGGGTGGCGAGACTTTGCTGTCTCGCTCGCACCTGACATGAGGGCCCTGGACTCAGGGCAGCCCTCTAAGCACACTGAAGGTGAACTGAGGTCTAGACATACTGCATCAACACAGTCATGGGACCGGAGCCCCACGGGTGGGCATTCTCCAGCAAAGTCTATCACACCAGTCCAGCTGGGACCGGCCCCAAGATAGGGACTTTCCAGGAGAACTGGCTGGAGCTCACGGTTTCCTGAGAGAATCGATGCCAGGAGGAAGGGAGGAGTGGGACCCCAGCCATCCATAGCACATCCTGTCCACCAGCTCACAGCAGCCTTCGAAATAAACACACGTAGCCCGGTGTGGTGGAGTACGCCTATAATCCCAGTATTTGTGAGGCTAAGACAGGAGGATCGCAGGTTTGAGACCAGCGTGCGGTAACTGAGCGAGAGCCTGTTTCAAAATATAAAATACAAAGGGTCTGGAGGTGTAGCTCTGAGGTAGAACACCCCTGGGTCCAATCCCCAGTATCCCCCCCACCCCCCACCCCACATATACACACACAAGAAAGCATCTTACTGCCCCAAGTCCAACCTCTGTTTCTCTTCCCCAGTGAACTCCCAGCTGCATGCTCCTGGGCTGAGCAGTCCTTCTCAGAATGGCCCAGTGGTTTGTCCCAGGGAGCCAAGACTCCAGCTTAATCTTGACTACAAGATCTGAACCCAAGGCCAGGGAGTGGGGCGGCAGCGTCATCTCACAGACTGCTTTGCATGTGATGTCCCTGACTGTGTGGATGTCAGCCTGCAGAGCTGTCTGCTTCAGAACCGCTGGGTCCCAGGGATGAAGCACTTAGAACCTCAGCTGTGGCAGGACAGGTCTCTGCAGATGGGGGCTGGGCTGTCTGGTGTCAGGAGAGTCCCAGTCTGGGGCAGCCCCAGTGTGGGGAGGCAGGAAGCGAGGTCTGGAGAGGACAAGGGGTCCTCCTCCCACACAGATCTTGGCTGAGCAGTTACTATCCCAGTGTCCCCACTGACCTGGGCCCCCTGCCTCAGTTTACACAGGAGGGAAGAAGGACCAGAATCCTCCTCTTCCCCTTACCCTGCCTAAGAGGAAGCCTGGGAGGCTGGGGCAGGGACTTGGGGTTCCTCAAGGGAGTTCTCCTGCTTGAGCTCCTCATTATGAAGGACAATCCCTTACACACACACAAGCACACACATACACACACATGGACCAGGCATGGAAAAGAACATTTCTAACAAACACTAGATGAGGCACAGACTTTACTGGATGACTCGGGGTCCCCAACAGGCTGCGGGGCACAGACCTTGGTGGGGACAGGCACAACTGGAGCATGAGTATGTGGGGGTCACAAGCCTTCGCCGAGGATCGGGAGAGCCCCAAGATACTGAGTAGGCCGGGCCTGCAGTGGGCGAACCCACACCAGAGCGGCAGGCCAGGAAGCATGAGGGACCCCAGCCAGGGGATCGTCCCTGCCTGCTGCGCCCTCTGCTGCTGTCACCAGTCACCCAACGCAGGCGGGCAGTGGGTAGGGGCAGGGAGTTGGCAGCAGGGTACAGAGGAGAGGGAAGGGGCCGAAGAGCCTAAGAGAGGGCCGGGCCAGCACCAGCGGGGCGGCCTCTCAGGAAAGACCTGGCGGCTGGCCTCGTGCTCCTGCCCTGGCCTTCCACTGCAGGGGCTGCGGGGCACAGGGCTGGTGTGGGCAGTGGGGGGTGGAGGGTGTGAAGGTCTGAAAGCAAAAGGAAAGTGGAGGCCGGGAAAGAAGCTATCCTAGGGGCAGCTCTGGGCCCTGGGGAGGAGGCACCTTCTAACCCAGGCAAGGTTGAAGAGGAGGACTTCGGCTCTGCCCAGCACACCTACAGCCTCTCGATCTGGCACAGGTGGAGGGGTGGTGGGTGGCCTGCTCAGGACTAGGCAGCTGCCGAGGGGACAGATCAGACTCCTGATCCCACGGGGTCTGCACGGGGCAGGAGCTGTGGGAGCAGCATACAATTGGCCCGGGGCACCTGGGTCCCCTTGGGCTCGGCCCAGTCAAGAGAGGTCAGAGGCCTAGTCCTGACCCCTCCCAATGCCCCTGCCAGGCAGGCCAGAGCCAAGAAACAAGTGGTTGCATTTTGTAAAAAACGATTGTGTTTCATTAAAACTAGCTGTGAACACGAAGAATGTATCCAAGAAAGACATCCTAACATTCTTTGCTCCATGAAAAATCATTCGTTCACGGAGTTCCCTGAGCACCGCGTCTGTTTGGCCCAGCCCCGTGTGTCCAGGCTCCGGGGCTCTGGGAGAAGGTCGAGGCGCGGGCCTGCCCTGTTGGCCCGGCTCTTCTCCCTGGGCTGGTGGCTCCACGGGTGCAAGTAAGGCCTTGGAGCAGAAGCCCAGGAGTTAATGGGGAGTGGGAGGTGCACCACCGGGAGCCCATGCAGGGCCCGGGGTTCTACAACCACTTTGCTGCAGTGGTGGGTGCTGGCTCTGTGCTCAGAGGTCTCAGGAGGTCCCAGCCATCGGGCCCTTCCTGGGAAAGAAGGCTTGGGGCCTGGCTGCTCCCCTTGGGCTGGTGACCAGAGAAAGCTTGGGAAAGGCTTGCATCAGGATGCCCTGGACAGCCGGCTCTTCTGCTCAGTTTCCCTTTCCAGGACCTGGCATGGAGCACTCCTGGGCAGGCACGCCCTCCTTTCTGTGCTGAGCTGGAAGAATCAACAGGCACAAACGGACAGGAGGCTTTCCTGACCTGCAGACACCTCCTGGGGCCCCTCACATCTCACCCTGTCCTGGGCGTGGGGCCCACTCTACAGGCCACACCCAGTTGAGCTGAGACACCGGGGGCTTCAATTCCTATGGGGGTCTCCATCCTATATTCTGCAGGGATTGGGCGTGGAGCCCGTGGTCCAGGAGAAACAGGAACCGTGTGCTCCTGGGTCCCCGGGCCCAGACTTCTATCTCCATCCCTTGGGAGTGGAGTTCTTGACCCCGCCACGCCCACGGTTGCACTGGCCTCCACAAGCAGGGTGGGCAGACCAGGCCGGCGTGGGTGGGGGTCAGAAGAGGCTAGGCGTGGCCTGGGCGGGGGCATCATGTTCCCGGATGTACTGCAAGATGTCCATCTCGTTCATGGCTTGGATCTGCTGCTGCTGCTTCTGCTGCTTCTGCTGCCCGGCTACAGCTTCCACCAGGCCTGCTCTGGGGATCACGGCTGGTTTCCTGGGCAGTGCTGGCTTCGCTGCTACTGGTGGCTTGGGCTTCAGCTGGGGCTTGGGTTTGGGCTCGGCCCCCAGGTTCAGAATCTGGTCCAAGTCTTCTTCAACTCTAGGGAACCAAAGTGAACAGCCTGGTATAGCCACCCCTTAAAAAAGGGGCACAACCCCCGGGCAGATCCCTAGAGCCAAGTCCTCCCATTTCGCCTGTCCCTGAAGGGGCTCCCTTCCCTTCCCTTCCCCTGCGGCACGGTAGGGCAGAGCAGGCCCCTCAGAGGACCCCTGGGAACTGCTTTTAAGTGACCCCGCTCTAAATCTGCTGGCCCCTTCAGAAATAACTGACCACTGCCGTGTGCCAAGCTCCTGCTCTACTCGGAGCCTGAGACACGTCTTACTTCATCCTCAAACACCACTCCTGCACGTACGCCCGTGTCTCTCTCCACCTTGCTGTGGCCCCGCCTGGAGGACTCCATGCGTAGGCACCTGACTCAGAATGAGGATGTCTGACCTCAGGAACCAAGCATGTAGCCAGACCAAGTTCACCCAGAGGGAGAATCAACAAGGGGCTCTGAGCGGTTGAGGTCGGGGGTGGAGTGGGGGGTCTGCCTTCGCGTGGGGCTGAAGGCTGCAGCAGAGTGATGGCCACCAGGTCCGTCCCCAAGCACCACACACGGCAGGAACCAAGGCCACTGCCTGCCTCTGCTCTTGGCCTGGGGGGTGGTCTTGTCATCAGCTCCCGGGACAGGAACTTTATTTCCAGAGGCTGGATATACAGCGAAAGACATTCCACCACTCCACCTGCCCGCTAACTGAACCCAGCGCTGAGTACCGATCGCCAGGCATTTCCACGCTGGTTGGTTTGTTTAATATCAAAACACTGGTAGCAGCTATTAACCCCGCTTTACAGAAGTGGAAACTGAGGCGCAGGGAGATGACGCGCCTTGCCTCGGGGCCCACCCGTGGCCCTCTCTAGGGGGTGTTCCTCTTCCTGGGGCACCTGTGCACAGAAGCCCCTTCCTTCTCCAGCTTCAGGTAGGGGTTGCCCCTGGTGTCTGATGGCCCTTTCCACATGCCTCTTTCAGCCTTGCTGGGGTGGAGGGAGGGAGCGTACAAGGATGGAAGGCAGAGGGACCAGGATGGGGTGCTTGGCCTCTTAGAGCTTCAGTTCCTCATCTGCAAAACGGGAACAGCAGCATCACCCAGCAGAGGCTCTGGCTCTTCGGGCACAGTGGTTTCTGTTCTAGGCCCTGCAGTTCCCTCACTGGGGTCTGGCCTCCCATCTGAAAATTAGGGCTGTTTTCGCTCTGCCAGCCTCTCAGGGATTCTCGGAAGGACCAAGTAAGACAGCTCATGGAAAGTGCTTTACAAACCTAAAGGAACACGGCCTGCATTGCCTTCTGGCAGCCACAGGGCACTGATTGAAGCAGGCACCAGTTAGAGAGGAGCAGTTGCCCCAGGCCTCTGCACAGGGCACCCCAGCCCAGCTGGTTAGACAGGATGCACACAATTACAAGAGTCCTAGAAGTGGCGGCGGGCCAGAGGGGCTGTGGCCGAAGCAGGCTGGGAAGGCTTCCCAGGAACGGGAGAAGGGCAGGCTGTGATGGATGAGTGCGGAGGTGGGGAGGGAATGGCAGAGCTGGGTGCAGCATCGAGCAAAGGTCTGGGGGTGGGGCTGAGAAGTGACAAGAGGAGCCGAGCAGGCTGGAGACCAGAGGCTTCCTGTCCCCGGCGGCATAGCCCAACAGCAGGACCAAGAGGGCCGGGCCGACCCAGACAGAAGCAGGGCTAGGCAAAGGCAGTGGAGCACGGGCACCTTTTGTCAGAACTCTCTGGCCCTGGGAGCCCGGCAGAGGCCGGTGTGGTGCAGGTGTCTGGCACGGTGTCCCCAGGGAGCTGCCTGTCAGCAACCAGCTGCTGACTGAGCTCTGGATGGCCCTAAGAGGCGTCACACAGGCAGGTGCCCGGGGAGCACCAAGAGTGTGAAGTGCTGCCTGGTGCTTGCCCACACGACCGGCCTGCAGGAGTCCTGTGTGATGCGTGGGACTCTCCTCCGCTCACCTGGCCACAGAACCCCCGGAAGGTAGCCTTTTAACACCCCACTGTACCATGCTCCGCCCGATGCAGGTTGGCAAGTAACGGGTTTAGAATGCGCTATGCCAGGGACGGATGTGCTCAGCTTGGCCCTGCTGCTCCCCGAATATCGGTTCCACCATGCCTCAGTTTCTTCCCTGCTGAAACAACAACTATCCTGGTTCCTTCCGGCCTGCTGGGAGGTTGAAAGCGAGGACACGGAACGAGAGTGAACAGATGCCAGGGGACTTGGGGAGATTTAAATACAAGAAGCTATCACGGTGTCTCAGGCTTGGCGGGCACTTAGAGGGCTGTCTAATAGCCTGAGGCTGCTAACGAGGGGTGCGGGTGACAGCTCCCTGGGACCACATAACTATTCGGTGCCACATAAACTATTCCTGAAAAGAGGCAGCTCAGCTTCCTATAAATCTTCAAGCATGCCCTGCACCCTGAGGGCATGGGTGAGACACATACCAAGCCCAGCAAGCCGAGAACGGGGCTGGCAGAGGCCTGGGGCGAACCCACAGTTTCCGATGGGGTGGAGAGGCCAGGGCACGGGCAGGCAGGGGCTGCATCGGGCAAATGACCTCTTCCACACTCAGCGTTCTGAATAAAAAGGGGCTGCCTACCTTAGGGGCTCTTGCGAGGATTAAATAAGATAAGGCATAAAGAGCCTCCTGTACAGTTGGAAACGCAGCAGGAGCTCAGGAGATAGCAGCCTGTCACTGACTGCCACCTAGCTGACTAGGCCCCGCTCTCCCTTCCCTCTGGTAGGGCCCTCCTAGCCGACAGGCTGGTGTTCAAGCTGTCTGAGCTCTTCTCTCTCCAGGAGACTCACATGCTACCAAGGGTCAGTTTTATTTGCTCCCAAACCCATTCATGCCTCTTATACTTGTACTTGAATTATATAATTACTTTTCCTTTATATATGCTATTAAAATATTAGTGGGAAGCCGGGCGTGGTAGTGCACGCTTGTAATCCCAGCATTCGGGAGGCTGAGACCAGAGGATCTGGGTTCGCGGCCAGCCTCAGCTACCTAGTGAGGCACTCCGCAGCTTAGTGAGACTCGGTTTCAAAATAAAGAATAAAAAATAGGGCTGAGGGTGTAGCTCGGAGGTAGAATGCCCCTGAGTTCAATCCCCAGTACCGAAAAAAAAAAATTAGTGTAAAAAGAAAAAGATTGGCTTTGCCCAGGAAGGTCCTTCTTTATGCAACCAGCTGAGCTGCCCTGGTAGTTGATCCTCCTCCAAATCCTTGGTCACCTTCTGGTCATTCATAGCCACTGGCCTTGGACAGGCCTGGATCCTTCCCCTTGGATGGGTGCCTGACTCAGCGACAGATACCCCCCCTCCCCTCCCCCCCCCGGGGACAGTGGTACCTGAACAGCTCCTCGGATGCAGACCCTCGGCCTGGGCCAGACATGGGCAGTCCACTCTCACCGGTGGCGGGCAGCAGCAAGGGGTCACCTAGGGGGACAGCCCCTCCGAGGTCAGGATCATCAAACAGCTTCAGGGCTGCAGGGGAGACAGCGGCAGAGTAGTCAAGAGAAGTCCTGGTCGGTCCTTAGCTGCAGGGGCGCGGGG
Source organism: Graphiurus murinus (assembly GCA_004027655.1). NCBI lineage: Eukaryota > Metazoa > Chordata > Mammalia > Rodentia > Gliridae > Graphiurus > Graphiurus murinus. Next base: position 13,566 of record PVLC010026858.1, read on the forward strand.
TGGAGTCACCTAGCCAGCCCCTGGTGCACACGATCAAGTGAACAAGGACACCAGAGAAATGGGACCAGGTGGAGACAGGAGGAGGCGAGAGGACAGCGGTTCCTCCAGAGCCAGGTCCTCACGGGCTTCCTGCTGTTTTAGAGCAAACGGTCTCTGGGCTCACTGTGACAGGCTCCCCGGGTCCAGTGCAGCCGGACTCTTCAGCTCGCCAGGACTGAGTGTCACCCATTGTCCAGTGGCTCTTGCTGCGTGGGGCCCTGGTAAACACTGCTCTGATGGTAGTCCTCGCCTGCAGGGAGTCCCTGCCCCCGCCCCAATCTGAGCTGCTCACCACTGCCCTTTGGGGGTATGGATCATGGTCACTACCTGGAATGCCTTTCCTCGGCAGTCCTGGCCAAATCCGGCTGACCTTGCAGGACCCAGCCTAGGCACAGTGCCACCCTGCCGCACTCCCCCCCACCAAGTCTTCCCCCCTGTCCCATGGGAGCTGGTGCTTCTGTTCAGCCCGGTGCAGACTTCTGCTACTCTGTGACAGTCAGCGGACGTCCTGAATCAGCGGGGACATGGGCTCCCTCCTCCTGGAGGAAGACCTGGGCAGGTGTAAGGAAAGGTCAGACGGGGATGGACAGAGAAGCCCCGAGGCCATTCAGCTTTTCCTCTGCCAACTCTGCACAAAGCTCTCCAGTGGAGTCTATGTGGGTGGCACAAAATTAAAGTGGCACATCCGCGCAAGGCAGGCTGGTGTCCACTTCCTACTCAAACGTGCCTGGAAGCCCTGGGGTCCGCATCTGGCTGCAGCTGCAATGAAGGTACTTCTCCAAGCAACAGTGACAAAAAGCCTGTTGTCTTCTTCTTGTGTAGGATATTTAGGACAAATGTATAGCCCCAGAATGTTACAGGTTGGGGGAGATGCCAGGTGTGAGGCCTGAATTGTCTAGCAGAAAACTTCCACGAGCCAAGAATGCACCTCATCTGAGCAGAAAGAAGGGGAAGCCTGTATTCTATTCATACGCGTTGGCTCCAAAGCCTGCTTGGTGACAGACGGCAGTTGCCAAGCAGACACCACGGGCAGAGGGAGCTCACCCTGGAGCTCTACTTACAGTCCTGGTGTGCGTTCTCCAACAGTCTCTGTGGAGACAGCTTCCTGCCTGGGCCAAACAGACCCTCGTCGGGGTCCACCTCCTCATCAAAGATGGTGAGCCGGGGCGAGGGCTTGGGCTTCACGGCTACTTTGGGGCCTTTCTTGGGCTTCTTGGAGCTGGAAAAGCAGGCAAGATATGAGGTGAGGGCTTCTCATGAGAGTTCCAGTGGCCTCCTGGACGTACCCAGGAGCAGGGCCCAGCTGCTAGCCTGCTGGATGCCCAGGGCCAGAAGAGACCAGGCCAGAGGGGGCCTCAGGAAGGCCCAAGGGGCCTGGCCAGGGTGACCCCAGCAGGTAGTGCAAATGAAGTGGCCCTCACATCTCCAGCAGACAGGCCCTCCCTCCCCAGAGACCAGCAGGTGGAGCTGGGAGGAGGCGGGTTAGAGCTCATGCCAAGAAGGGGCTTTCTTGTGATCTGACGGGGGAGTGCTGAGACCCCCCCCACCCCCCGCAGCCAAGCACCGTGCTTGGGGAATGACCGGTGCCAGGAAGGGCAGGGGGAGGCCAGCGGACATCCAGCTCCCAGCCCTGACTGCCCATGAGCTTCTAGGCCAGAGAACACTCTCCTCTTCAAGGTGGAGGTGCCCACTGAGGGGCCAGCCCTCAAAGAGCCACGTTGCACAGTCACTTGGAGAAGGGGTAGATGCAGCCTGAAGCCCAGACCTCAGGGCCGGGGCCGGGGAGAGCAGAGAGCAGCCTTGGAAAGCCTTTGTTTCCCCATATGCATCTTCCTGCCTCAGTGGTGTGACTGCCTCCCCGCTAGTGAACACTGCGGTCTCACTGGGCGGCCCACTCCTGTGGGACTCAGGGTTCTGCCACCTTTGGGACCTGGTATGCCTGCTCACCCACTGGGGCCAGGCTGGGGCAGGAGGGGCCCGAGGGAGGCTGGGGCGTGGTGAGGCTCTATTTCTTGATCCAGGAGGACAGGCATTGACACGGAGAGCGCTCACGATCTGTGCAAGTCACCGTAAGTGATACGGCCACCAAACAAACAAACTTGGTTTCTTTTTACCACGCTGATCCAATCCCCGCGCTGCTCACATTAGCTGTCCCAGGGTTCCCGCAAGCGAGTACAGGCTTTTTACTGGAAACTGGATTTGCACGAGGCTGCCTGCCCGCCCCTCTCCCCCACTGCCCGCCCGCCGGGCAGTTCCACTGGCCTGAGGTCACAGCCTGAGCTCATGTTGGCGACACTATGTGGCAAAACTGTGCAGAGAGGTCAGCGCTGCTCTGAACAGTGATACTGGCTATCCAGAGGCAGATAAAAATAGCAGGACCTTGGGTGCTGCGGGGGCAGGAGGCACAGAGGAGGCTATTCCCATGGTCTGGACTTCAATCCCCAGGAGAAACCCAGTCTGCTGCGGTGGGAAGAAGCTATAGAGCTGGGGGGGGCACCTTCTAGGAAGCGCATGGGACACAGCCACCATCGGTACTCAGGGCTGGAGTCCCTGAGTGGAGGGGTCAGTGGAGCTGGGCTCCCTTACTGGATGAGAAACAGTGGTTCAGAGAAGCTGAGTGTTTGAGGAAGGCCACACAGCAGGAGGGAGTGGGAGGGGGGCTGGAATGAGGGCGGTCACCTCTTATGGTCCCATGCTCCAGGCCTCTCCAAATGTCCCATGAATGGGTGATACAGGACAGGGATGGGACCACAGGATGGACCCCGCTACCCCTTGGGGAGAGAGTGGTCCCTTTTGAAGACAGTGAGGAGTGCAGAGACTCAGCCATGGGGTCTGTGTTAGCAACTCCCATCCCAGTCTGGTCCCCGCACTTTCTGCGTCCAGCACAGGCTGCCAGGCCCTGTCTCCACTGTCACCGCCACCGGCCTCTGCTGCTGGTGCTGGGGGAGTGCAGGGAGCCTGGACTCTCTCTCCCAGCAGCAAGTGCTTCCCAGAAAGTTCACTTGCAGTTCCTCCATGCCGTGCAGTGAAGAGCGCTCAGCTGCTGGTATGAGGACACTTCCCTGTCATCTGTTGGGCAGAGCCTCGCCACCCTTGCAAAGTAAGTACCAATGGAGGCCATAGCACCATGGCTCTGGGGACGAAGCACTGGCCATGACCCTGAGAGATGCTCAGTGAATACTGGATGGATGGATGGAAGGAAGGAAGGATGCATGGGTGGATAGATGGATGGACAAAGGCATCTAGGTGCAGATAGATGGCCCAAGCCAAGACTTCCTGGGACAGAAATCCCAGGCGGGACCCAGGAGCTGCGCTCAGGTCTCCTGTGCAATGAGATCTGTCAGGTTTGGGAGCCCTGGGACCAGCCACGGGGGTTATGCACTCTGCCCGGCCACCTCTGTTCCCTCCATCACCCCACTGTGGCCACCCTTTGCTTGGTCCCTGACCCTGGATCTGGCAGGGCCTGCAGCAGTGGGGGTGGGGAGCCCCACCACACTGGCCCCTGCGCCAGCCAAGCATCTCGGGGAAGCCAGGCCTGAGGCTGCTCAAGGTCCCGCCATCTTGCTCAGAAACAAGCGGCCCTTCCCCTCAACTCCTGGGGATCAGGCCCACGCCCTAGCCAGCTAATGAGCCCCATGGGGCAGGGGAGCAAGAGGCTTCCATCCATCAGCAGTTGAAGGAAGCACAAGGCGGAGACGGGGGACACACGAGAAGAAGGGGGGGAGGGGCAAGAGAATGAGGGAGAAGGAGCAAGTGTGCTGGCCGGACGCCCTCCGGACGAGCCCTCGAGATGTCAGCCTTCTCCCTTCTCACGCGCCCGCTGGCCCTGGCGGCACACTCGAGGCTGGACTTTCCTAGGAGGTTGAGTTGTCCTCTCAAAATATGTCCTCTCTGGAGGCGTTTGTGATCTTCTGTTGAACTGAAATAAACGTACGGTCCGTGGTGCAGACCGTGGGCTGGGGAGGCATTGTCTGCACTCTGCCTCCCCAGCCCAACCTGGGCCACCCTGTCCCTCGTCTCCACATCTGTGCTACCGGCAGACAAAGGCCAGCAGGAGAAATCCGGTGCTTTATGCCTAAAAGCCCCATGGTCCTGTCTGATGGCCTCCCCAAACTTCAGGCTTTGGGGATGTAGTAGTGGTTGTGGTTTAAATAGATGCTCAATGCATACTGGATAGAAGGTGGATGGATGGATGGATGGATGGATGGATAGAAGGGAGGAAGGGAAGGTGAAAGGCATCTATCACCTAGGTGGCTGAACAGTTGATGGGTAGAAGGAAGGAGGAAAAGAAGAACAGACAGACAGAGTGACCACATCTCTCTAATTCAGCCATATTTCTACTTATTCCCCCAGAGAGGAGGGAGAAAGGGTTGCAGAGAGATTGGCTCCAGGGCCGGTGTTCAGAAGGCCCTGTACTCCATTGCTTCTCTGACAGACAGCTCTGTCGGCCAAGGGGCCTCCCTGCCACCCTCTCAGCCCTCCTGTGAGTAACTCACTCACCCCCCCGGGGTGCCTCCCAAACGTAGGCGCCGGTGCTCGGTGATGCAGATAGACGAGTAAAACCCACCACCATCCCCAGAAGCAAGCGCTGAGTGGTTGTATGCAGCTGGTGTATACACCAGTCCTACCACCCGGGACCATCCAGTCGGTCACAGTAAAGCACAGAGGAAAGCCAGCGAAGCCTAGGGCTTCCTGGAGGAGGCGGTGCAGATGTGGGCAGTGAACCCAGGGAGGAAAGGAAAAGTATTTCAGGCAGAGGCGCTGCAAGTCCCTCTGTGAGGGTCTGCAGGAACCTGCCTCGGGCATAACCAGGAACTCAGGTGCCTCCTAGTGACAAGGAAACGCTCCTGTCTACAGCAGGGGCAGCAAGCTGGGTCACTCTCCCTCGGTTCCTTGTGGCAGCTGGGCTCATGGTTCATGAAAAACGCCCCAGCAGATGAGACAGGGAGCTGCAGAAAGCAAATTGGGACAGTAAACACGGCCCTGGGCAGAGGGAACTGTCTACGCTGCCACCGTCAGATCTGTGACCTCACTGAGGAATGGATAGGGCCAGTAATTTCATCAGTGAGCTGAGTCCTTTCTTCACCTCACTGTGGTGCTCCTCCTCCTCCTCCTCCTCCTCCTCCTCCTCCTCCTCCTCCTCCTCTTCCTCCTATGTCAGCACCCACCAGCTGTCCACAGGCGCACTACATGTACTGTGATGCCCACCCGCCAGCCCACCATGACAGAAGGCAGATCCCTCATGGGTGTGACGAAGGGTGCCTTTTTCTCCCTTCACTGAGAGGAAATTATTAGACTCTTGTCACCAGGGATGGGGACGTCAGGCAGAGAGGTCTGTGGTGAATGGAACTGTGGCTCCCGGCTCTCTGGTGAGCTTGTGCAGGTCATGACAGTCACCTAGAACACGAGTCTGAAGCCAGGCATGGCGGCTCATGCCTGTAATCCCAGTGCTTGGGAGGCTGAGACAGGTTCAAGGACAGACTCAGCAAGTTAGTGAGACCTTCAACAACCTAGTGAGACTCTGTTTCAAAATAAAAGTAAAAAGAGTTGGGGTGTAGCTCAGAGCTAGAATGCCCCTGGGTTCAATCCCCTTTCTCTCCCCCTTAAAAAGCCGAGTCTGGGCCAGCACCGGCGGTATGAGGTGGGCAGGGCTCCTGGGTGGGCTTCGGCCTGCACAAGCACGCTCGTGCTGCGCGCACAGACGCCAGCATTCCCGCTGCGTGCTGACAGGAGACAGATGCGCAGAGCGGGCCTCGCTCCGCAGGCGGGTGTGCGGCACACACGGTGAGGGGTGGCAGCTGCCACAGCTGACAGCTCCAAGTCTCTGCCTGGCCAAGATGGGCCCGGCTCCCTGTGGCTCGGTGACTGACACATGAGAGCATCCTCCCCTCTGACCACCCAGGGGACCAGTGGCCCGGTTCCAGATTCGTGATGGGCACCGGCTGCCCAGGACCCAAGTGCTGCCTGGGAGTGACAGGGGCAGCTCCACACAAGACCACCTCGTCCAGGTCTGAACAGAAGGCGGTGGGACTTCCACAGGCAAGACACAGACCACAGGCCAGTTCCTTCAAAGCCAGGGTGACGCTCAGCCAAACGTGAAAATCAACCTCTTTCCAAGGATGCAACTTTTGAAACATTATTAAAATAAAGCACTTTTCATCTTAAGTTCCACTTTTTTTTTTTTTTTAGAAAAAAAATTTCAGTGTGCCCATAAATGAACTTCTGGAACTCATTCCATGATGCTGTTCTCTGCGAGGTGCCAGCCAGGGGCTTCCCTGGGGAGCGATCACCAGGAGAGGCAACCCCCGACCCTGGCTGGAGCGGCTCAGTGGACAGCGGCTTCTCAGAAGGACTGGACAGGAGGAGGAGCGGGGACATGAAGGTAGGGCTGTAGGCAGAGACGGCTCTGTGCAAATGCCGGCGGGCAGAGCTTGGCACAGTGGAGATGCCCAACAGCTGGTTGGTGGAGACAAGAGGCAGGCCGGTGGGTAAGTCGGCACATCCCGCAGGACCTGGGGGAGTCTGGCTTTTGTTGGAAGAGAAGCAGCCGAGGGGGATGCAGGAGAACTCGAGTATGACCTGGGCCAGGCACGTAACTTCTATCAGCTTGCTTTCTCATCGGGTGCGTGGGAAGAAGGAAGCAAAGACCAGAAACGCTTTGGAGCCTGTGTGCAGGGCAAGGCCGGAGGCGGGAGACCACAGGCGCTGCTGCTGCTGGCCAGGCTCATTTACTAGTTCCCACTGAGCAGACTCCAGCCTGAGCCTCAGCAAGGAAGTGGGCCTGGTGTGGAGAGCCTCCCTGGACACCCATCACTGCTGTGGTCCCCAGGGTCATCCCCTCAATCGCCCGGGACCTCAGCAGTGACTCCCCCTTTTTGGATTGTGGGGGACACCATTTCATCTGCTCTGAGCCGTGGCCAGACACTGTCCCTCACCCACCATGCACCCTCTAGGAACCCAGGCTGTCTCAGCTGCAGGGGCTATGCAAACCCCTGCCCTGCCCGCACCCAATTCACCCCGAGAGACTGAAGATATCCAGGGACCAGGGCCAGGCCACATGTCAAAGCAGAACTCTGACCCACAGCCAGCAGCAACCAGCCCAGGAGGCCAAACCACAGTCTGGATCGGTAACTGCCAGCTTCCCTGTTTACCTCCATTTCCCACTGAATAGGAACAGCCAGAGAAAGCCAAACAGTCTCCTTAACCCACGACACAGGATACAGGACGCCCTGCCTTCCCCCACTGCCAACAACCGAGGGCACACCCGAGCCTTCCCTTTGATCCACCGAGAAGCTCCCCACCGCTCTCTCTGCCCCAGAGTGTCTCTGGCAAGAGCCAGGGGTGGCGGCTGACCCCTCCCTGGCTGTGGCAAGCTCTGAGCAAACAGCCCTTGTTCTTATCTGGGTGGTCCTTATTCATATCCCCATTGCCACTCCACGGCACACGCTCCATGCCTGAGGGAAGCTGGCTGTCCCTGCGGTGGGAAATGTCCACCACCCGTGTGATCAAAATGGAGGCGTGTAAGAGGCTGAGACACAGCATCTGGCACAGGTAGGGGCCTCAGTCGGGGAGGAAGGGAAGAGTCCTGGGCCACCAGATGGGCGACCTGAGTGATCTTGGGACTCTCAATTCTAACAACCTGAAGACTGGGTTTGACCTCACAGTATATGGACTCTGTCCTGATCGAAATCTCTGACCTGGGGGCAGCCTTCCGCAGAAGACTGGCAGACAGAAACCCCCAAGACTCCATCCCCCAAGGAGTCCAACAACCACTAATCCCATGGAAGGCTCAGCCTCACAAGTGCTTCCTCCCAGGGACAGAGGCGGTGGGAGGCCAGTCTGCCACCTCCAGGGGTCCAGGTGCACCTGGCAGGAGGTGGATCCCAGTGTGAGCAAGCGCCACACAGGGCTGATATTTGCACAGCACAGGAAATGGAAAAGCTTCCCTCTGTATGTCAATGGTTAACACACAACACAGAGACCTCTTCAGAGTAAATCTGAAATACTGTTAGCATTTTACAAAGAACGTTGCTTTCATTCTTTTTGATCTCTGGGCCTGGATTTTACCCCTACTTTCCAAAGGGAGAAATACAGTTCTAAGAAGTTTAGTAACTCATTTCGTGCCTGTACCAGCTGGGATTTGAACCTACAACCCTCTGCTTCTAATCCTGCTCTGGGGTGACCACACATCCTGGGTCCCAGCTTTCCCAGTGGCTTTCAAACCATGCTCCAAGGGGCCCTGGCCTCTGCAAAGCTGCCCAGGGTCCCCTGAGGAGGTGGGGCTAAGGCTGGGAGGAACAAAGATCCAGCCCCCTCCCCGCCTCCAGTCTCAACAGAGGCCATTCTGCTTCAGCCTGTTTTAAACATTAGGGTTCCACAGATTTATCTCGAGCCAAGGAGTTTGCTACTGGAGTAGAAAAGCGGAAACCAGTGTTCTATTTGTGGTCCCCAAGAGTCCCTTCATTTGGGCCAGACTGGGAGCAGTCCTGGATGGGAGGTGCAGTTGGGGGGACAAGATACACTGGGGTGCAGCTGATGGTGGCTGCGTCTCCTCCTTCCAGTATTCCTCACTGGTGTGGGGTTGGCTCAGCCCTGGCTCAGGCCTCCATTTCCCTAAATGAAACCTGAGCTGGGAACTCCTCCAGCAGGGGACAGGCAGAAGGGGGACCCGAGAGGAGCAGGGGGAGGTGGGGGAGCAGAATCAAGGAGGGCCTGCCCTGTACACAACCTCTCCTAGGCACCCCG
>PVLC010026859.1:0-22351 GCA_004027655.1 Graphiurus murinus
GTTCAAAACAGTGACAATATGGTAAACAAAAGAGAGATTGATGGACACATAGATAGAAAGACAGTCTTCCTAATAATCCTAAGTAATAGGCAATGATTTATACACAAGATATTAGATGAAAGGGACTACTGAATTGTATCCTTTCTTTGGCCAATTTTGTGTTATGTTTGGAAAGAAATTTGGGACAGATAATCTGGAATCTCCCTAAATTTATAGTTTATCATAAACATATCAGCACAAATTATCCTAATCATAATAATCTTCCAAGTAGCACCAATAGTTAGGCATCCCAAAGGATAATTAAGTAGATTTGAAGATAAAGTTAAGAGCACTGTCAACCAGACATCAGAGAAGATATAAATGTATGCTAAATGACCTGTAGGTAGTTTGTTCTTCTTAACTACATAAGAGACAAAATAGTCTTGAATGTTTTAAACCCTAGTACCTCCAAGTATAGTACTTATACTACTGTTTTTTCTTTTTCTTTTTTCTTTTTTTTACATGACAGAAAATAAGAAAGTTTGGTTAGATAAAATACTCCAGAGGTCAAAGGATTGCCTAGTCCATTCCCTCGGGAGAAAAAACTTTACAGGATTATCAGTTGCTAAGTTTAGAAATAAACCCTGACATAAAATATATGCACTTGGATTCTCCCTTCGGCTCCTCTTTCTCCGCCCTCACTTTCTGTACTGGTGTTCCCTGGGGTTTTCCTCTTGAAGTTTTTTTTCATCTCTCTACACATTTCCCTTGGGTTTCAGCTCCATACTGGTGACTCACAAATCTCTACCTCTTTGGTTCCCAACCTCTTGACTCTTGGAACATCTCTACTTAGATGTTCCACATTTATCTCCAACTCAACACACCCTCAACTATATTCCTATTCTCTTTCTTCCCAATAGTTTCACGACCAAAAAATCGTGATTGTCTCACTACTCTACCTAAAATACCACCACCAGTTCACATTACCCTTGGAATAAAAACCCAAACTCCATGCATGGCTCACAAGGTCCTGCCTGGCCTGGCTCTGACGGCCTCTCTGCACGTGTCTAGTCTTCCTCCTACTGTTCCTCTTGCCATGCAGGCTGTGCTTCTGTTCTCAAACATGCCAAGACTGTCCTGCTTCTAGACTTTTGAATTACTTTTCTAGTTTGCTAGATTTATTTCTTTTTTTATTAATTGGGCAATCAGAAAAAAATGGTAATGATATCAATATCAGTGAAAGAGTTGGGGTTGTAAAATAACCCCTTGACAAATGGTATTTCTCTGCTCTGGTGCATAACAAAGGAAAGACTCTTCATATTTCATTTTATAAATATTATCACTGTAAAGATGGAAAGATTTCTTGCTTGAGGTCAGGATTTAATATTTATTGTTATGCAATGTGCCCTTGTCTCTAGTGATTATCTTTGCTCCAAACTATATTTTAGCTACTATTAATGTAGTCACCCTAGTTATTTTTTAATACTTGCTTAATATATCTTTTTTGGGGGGAAGGGGTGCTCTGAGAGTAACTTTTCATCTTGCCTACCTGCACAGCATGGGTGTTTGGAGTCAGTAGGTCTGCAACCAATGGATCCACAACCAAGCTCAGTCCCCTCAGGATCCACCATTTACAAAGTTCCCTACAGAGGGAGAACCATGCTCCCCCAGAGGCCTGCCTCTCTTCTCTTTCTCAACTCTCTCTCTCTCTCTCTTTCTCTCATGAGATGGCCCACATTCTTTGAATGTGTTCCTCCCTAAATAAACACCTATTTAATTTTACTCCTGTCTTGGAAGTTTTCCAGTCCATGTCTAATTCACTACAGTGCATAATATTACATTTGTAGTAATTACTAATATGTTAGGTCTTAAAGTTCATCATTTTGTTTTTTGTTTGTTTGTTTGTTTTCTGGTTGTTATCTCTGTGCCTCTTTCTTCTCTCTTTTTTCTTGAATTCCTATAGGTCACTTGAACCTTATCTAGAATCGCCCTTTGATTTGTTATTATTGTTTACGAGGATATTGCTTTGCACGCTTTCCTTAGCCATTGCTTTGGGCATTACAATATACAAGCATAACATATTATAGTCCACTAGCTTTACCACTTTCAGTGTAGTCAAATCTTATTTTCATTTGGGCCCTTTTCTCTACCTTTGTGTGCTTATTTATTTAGTGGTTCTGGGAATTGAATGCAGAGGCATTCTACTCCAAGATACACCACCAGCCTTATTTTATTTTTTATTTAAGTTGATGCAAGCCTCACTGAATCACTGAGGTTGGCTTCAAATTTGTGATCCTCCTGACTCAGCTTCCTAAGTAATTATAGGAGTGTGCTGCTATGCCAGCCCCCTCTTCATATTTAAAATGTAATGTCTTCATTATTTTTTCTATATACAGTGATCACCTTTCTTCTATATACAGTGAGCACCATATCCAGTTATAAAATTATTATAATTTTTGTTTTTATAACAAAATATAATTTAAGAAACTCAGAAGAAGAGTTTATTATATTTCTCCAAATTTTTACCAATTAATTTGTTCTGTATACTCTTAAATTTCAAGTTTTCTTCCATTATCATTTTCTCTGGAAAATTTATTTTAGTCATTCTTTAAGGTTAGTTTTTTGTTTTGTTTTGTTTTTTCGGTACTGGGGATTGAACCCAGGGGCATTCTACTTCTGAGCTCTACGCCTAGTCCTATTTTGTAATTTTTATTTTAAAACAGGGTCTCACTAAATTGCAGAGAGCCTCACTAAGTAACTGAGGCTGGTAGCCAACCCAGATCCTCCAGTCTCAGCCTCCGAAGTACTGGGATTACAAGTGTGTGCCACCACTCCCGACTTAAGGTTAGTTTTATTAGCAATAAATTCTCATAGTTTTCTATCCTCATCTGAGAATTTTTATCATCTGGGACATTTTCACTCACTCTGGAATTTGAAGTTGATAACTATTTTCTCTTAGCACTTGAAAAATGTGTCACTTTACTCTAGCTTCTGTGATCTCATATAAGAAATCTCATGTCATTTAAATTGGTGTTTTGCTATAGTTAGAGTTATTTGTTTTTCTGGCTATTTTCAAAATTTTTTTCTTTGTCTTTACTTTCCAGACTACTTAAATGTGATCTTTTTTCCCATGGAATTCTTTGGATTTATCCTATGTGTAGTTCACTCACCTTTTTGAAATCCGTATATCTATGTCTTACGATAAATTGGGGACTTTTTTTTATCACTAATTCTCCAAGTAATCAGTACTACTTTCTTTTTCTCTTTTTCTGGAACATGTATGGGATGAGTATTGGATCTGTTGCGGTTGTTATTGGAATGGTCCATTAGGCTCTGTTTATTTTCTATTTTTTCTCTATTGTGAAGATTAAATTGTATCATTCTACCTTCAAATTCACTAGTTCTTTCCTTTGTCTTATTCATTCAACTATCAAATCCACTCACTAAGATCTTGTAACTGACTTTTATTGTATTTGTCAGTTATATAATTTTCAGTTACTCTTTTTTTATACCTCTTTTTTTTTTTTTTTTTAGGAGATTTTCTGCTTTTTTTCATTGAGACTATTTAAAATTGCCCATTGAAGCATTTTTATGATGACTGCTTCAAAATTACTATCAAACAACCTCAATCCATGATTCATTCAATGTCTGTACCTCTTTTCTCATTGCTTGATAGAAGGTGCGATTTTTAATTCTATCCTGGACATTTTGGAATTTTGGATATTAAGTTAGGTGACTTTAGACCCTATTTAAATCTTTTTTTTTTTTTTTTTTTTTTTTAGCAGGCAGTCACTGTTTTTAAATATAGCACACAAACCCTGGCCTGCTTCTGTGGGCTGTGGTTTCAATGACAGTTTAGTTTTCTGAACTCTTGCTGTGCTGTTGTTTTTCTTGGTGATACTGGAGTTCTGGATCCGTTTATATTGGTACTGTCTCTAGAGAAAGAATGTGCTTCTGTGAACACATACTGTTGGAAAGTGGGGAAAATTCTAGGCCCAGGAAAGTAGAGCACTGTTCCAGGCTCCCTGGTGCTGGTGGAGCTCTGACCTGATCTTGGTTAGTGCCATCCAGGGGGAGAAAGGGACCTTCCCAAGCCACCCAGTGCTGCATCATGGGGAAGTAAGATGTAATTTCCCTTGCTCTGATCCGCTCTCCAGGCTGGCCAATGTAGACAAGGTTGCAATTTGATGTCTGTTGGTGGATAAAAATGCCTACCTGAGCCACCTTTTCCTATTGAGGGCAGGGGAGGAAATACTCAGAACTTTTTACCACTGGACAGAGGGTGGGTTGGAAGATACCAGAATACTGTGCTTTCTCTCAAGACTAGATGGGGCCTCCTATCAGTTCACCTTCTGTTTTTGTTTGTTTGTTTTCTTTTGTCTTATCTTTTTGAGTCCTCCTTTAACTGTCTTCAAAGTTATTTCTGTGGGTTTGGGTTGTACTGATGAGGGAGGAGCAAGAAGGAATGAGTCTATGCCATTTTATACCAAAGCTGAAGCCTCAAAAAACATTTTAATAATATCATTTGTCATTAGCAGCAACAACTCATTTCATTTCACAGTTCTGTACTAGCATTTTGTTATTCTGGGTAGAAATGTGTCTTTTCTTGCACCAAACTTCAGATAACAATTTTTTCTTCTGCTTTTAAACAGTTCAGAGTTCAGATTTGCTAGCTAGTAGGTCCATTTAGTATAGAGCATAGATGGTGAAATTTGGAGTCAGACCAATACATGGTGGTCTGTAATTATCACACACCATAGTCTAGTGTTATCTGTATATCAGTTTATCAGCCAAGATGAGGGGAAATAACTATTGTAAGAGATTGTCATTGCAATTTTGTGAAATAATTACATAGACTATCTCATGAAATGCTCAATATTTAGCAGATAAGTACTCAAAGCAAAAAGGCTGATACTTTTGTAGTATTGCATAGCAATATTTTAAATTATACACATTTCAAGAAGACTGATTTTCCTTTACTATTTCCCTATATCTGACATTTTTGCATCACCCAGATTGCTTCTCTGTATATTAATAATGCTTTAATGATTTCATTCCCTGAAGGGATGCCTTTGTATCTGCTCTATCTATGTTTTGGACCTCATTGTAGCAAATGATGGAAGTTTATAGCCATTGTCATGCAACTTATTTATTGTGCCTAAAGGAAAGAGGACCCTATACTTAGGAGAGTGTCGATAATATTATTCAGTCTTCTGAAGCACAGGACTCATGTAGATCATACACACACACACACACACACACACACACACACACACACACACACACACCAAATGTGGCCTAGTTCACATCTGGATTCTTGAATGAAAATTCTCTGAAAATCTGTGAATAAACCCCCGGGAGCTGAGAGGGCACCTTTATTTGTTATAGTGCACATTCCCCCAGGCTCTATGGTCTGGAAAGGAAAACTAGAGTGCCCTGGATTATACTTAGCTTTTTATAATTACAAGCTGAAACTCAATCCAATGCTTTCCAGGCACTCGCCTCCCTTAATACATCTGGCCTCTCTTTTTGCTTTTTCTCTGGTCTGGCCCTACAAGAGGATCTCTTAGATAAATAAACTAAAGCATGCATGTGGTCGCCAAAAGATCCCTATGGACAGCAAAATTGAACCAAAGCAGCCCCAGGGCCTGCTGTGTCTATGTTCACTGCCTCTCCAGGATATAAGCAACCAGGAGGTGTGTACAGCACGAACAATGCTTTCTAGCTGGGTCCACACTTGCCTTGAAAATCACTCATGCCTGGCCATGACCACCTCAAGCATCCTGACCATCTGCATTCCTGGAGAAAAGGCTCATTAAGTTCTTTGACTTAATCTACATTTATACCAACATCTAATGCATCTACTTAGAGGTATTGAACTGTGGCATTTTAAATTTTACCAAGATAAGCAAAAGATATTTTAAAGGAGCATATAGACTCAGACAGTGTTTATATGCATAAACAATGAAGGGAGAAAGAAAGGAAATTACATTTATTGATCATCAGATAGCAATAAGAAACTGTATTCATCAAGCTAAAAATGAAGTCCTGATAGTTGAATCATAGACTTGAAATGTTGTTGTTATAGGTAGCAATTTATTCATAATTCAATTATCAGAATATAGATTATAGAAAACTTTATGTGGGCCTCAATGTAAAGTGGAGTAAATTTGCAATGAATTAAGTGTTTAGAATGTGACAAGAGTATGCTAGGAGGTATTTTTCCGTTTTACAGATAAGGAAATGTATCCTATATAATCCTACTGTCATTGATTCATTAATTATCTCCCCAATTCATTTTTAAGTATATACTGAATGCCTGCCATGTACTAAGATTTAACTCTAGGTGTTAAGAATTAATCAATGAACAAAAATGACAAAATTCCACTTCCTCATAAGGCTTTATAGTCTACTGAGACAGATTGTAAATGCTATAATAATATATGTAGTATGTGAAATAGTGAGAAGAGACAAAGAGGACGGAAACTATCCAGTATGGAATAAGATAGAGCATATAGTAGGCAAAAGTGATGATAAACTTCTGGTTGAGAAATACTTCCCTGAGAAGACAATACTAGTATAAAAACCAGAAGGACATGAAGAAATGGGCTACATAGACACCTGATGAACAGAAGTCCTGGCAGAGAGAACAGCAGGTGCAAAGCTTCAGGATGGAAGAGTGCCTGACATGTGTGAAGAATGCAAAGGAGACCAGGATAGTTGGGGTACAGTGAACAGAAAAAATGCAAAATGAGGGTAGAGGGGTAAAGGGGAACCAGATCATGTAGAACATGGTAAACAGCTGTAAGAACTTGAGCTTTGGCTCTAAGGAAGACAGTAGGTCATTAGAAGGTGGTAGGCAGCAGAGTGGGATGATCCAGCTTGTTTTCTATTCCTTTGTCTCTTATGACTAGACTGGAGGGCAAAGACAAAACAGAGCTCATTGGTTTAATGCAGTAAACCAGGGGGCTCGCAGTTATGCCCAAGGTCACATACATGGTAATCACAGAGTGAGCACTGAGACCTTGCTGGCTGACTTTCCACTGTGTAATACCACCTCATAGGGCAGATGATCTGAGAAAAGGTCACTATTAATGGATGTTGTTAATTTCCTTTCTATGTGTGACCAAGACAGAAAGTTGCTTTGAGACTGTGCTATTTTAGACTTTTTTTTAAAGCTTATTTTATGAAAAAATAATCAGAAAAAATACCTAGTATATCATTTACAATATAAAGAAGAAACATATTGCATATATTTTATACTGTAGGACTGGCTTTGATTGCTCTCATTTTCCCAAGTTTTACCTACTATTTATTGTGTATAACCTGAAAAAAATCTCAAAATAGAGTATCTGTGAGTGTAGCAAAAATTCCAACTGGAAGCCCTTCTGGGCTAGTTTATATGCCTTTGTTAGGTGGCTGTCAGCTCAGGAAAATGGTTCCTCTTCTCTTCCACTTAGGCTCCACTTGACAGCAGGAGAATGTGGCTGCCTTTCACCTTATCTCTGTGGGAGAAATGAGGATATGAGAGTCATCATCTAAAAATCAACTGCATATAACCACATCGATTTATTTCTTCTGAAAGATATTTGTTGGGTAAGGTGATTCAGTACAATTCCTCTCTTTATAGAGATGGTCTGGGATAAAAAATATTATACTCCTTGACCCTAGTGTCTCTATTACCATCACCCTGCCTTAAAATGGGACAAAGAAAATAACTATGAGTTGGATGTAAGACTTCCGGAAAAAATTGAAGTTTGAAGAGTTCACTTTAATATCCCCAATAGATCCTATTTTAGTAATTTAATTTGGTCTGCATGAAGTGACAACCAGATTACTTTGTTGACACCACCTAAAGAGAAGGCCATGGAACCAACGCATTCAGTAGTCTATTTCATGACCTGCATTAGTAGGTTTCAAAACAGACGGAGAAACCAGACCTATACAATACAAATCTTTGGAAAGGGACCCAAGGGTTTGTATGTTTGACAAAAATATCCAGGTAAGGGCCGGACGTGGTGGCACACGCTTGTAATCTCAGCATTTGGGAAGCTGAGACCGGAAGATCTGGGTTCATGGCCAGCCTCAGCTACCTAGTGAGGCACTCTACAACTTAGTGAGACCCTGTTTCAAAATAAAGAATAAAAAATAGGGCTGGGGGTATAGCTCAGAGGTAGAATGGCCCTGAGTTCAATCTCAATACTGCAAAAAAAAAAAAAAAAATCCAGGTAAATCTGATCAGCACCTATGTCTGGAAACTTCTGGTAAAAGGACATGCCCAGGACTCTGTCTTTGTGTTGGTCATTGGCAGCTTTCTAGAAAAATGGCTATTTTAGGGCTCAGAAGAACTAGGTTATAGTACTGTTACCATCACGTTTTATTCTAATCATGACAGAGATAGTTAGGGAACATTGAATCTTAGAGCTTGGAAGAAACCAAGACATCTCCTAAGCATATAATCATTTTACAGAGTATCCCATATTTACTAAAACAGTATGAATGCTCCAATATCAAGCAATTAATTCATTTCAAAGATGAAATTAAGGCCAAGCTTTACAGAGGCCATAAAGTTTCACTCTCTGCAATGGTGTTACCTATGTGAACTTCTGTTCCTTGATCACTAAAATAGTGATCTAATTCTCAACCTCCTTCATATATTTGTTATAGGGATTGTAAATAGAATTGATGTAAAGAGCTATGAAACATCAACATGGAAAAGACATACATGTTACCTTTGTATGGTTAAGTAATGAGTGGCTATATCCTAGAGCTGTCAATGCAACCAAGGTCAATGCATCAATGCATCTCACACCATGAGATGAAGAAGCAATTGGCAGGAGGGTAGTTTCATCTGTATGTGAGCAGAGGACATGGAGTCCTATGATTTGAAATGCAATAAATTAATACTTCAGTCTCCAATTATAGGACACCAGAGAGTCACTCATGATGACAGGAAACAGGAAGTGTAAAGATTGATGGCCTCATTAAGAACTGTAAAAACAAGATTTATGTGAATCAGCTCACAATGCTCATGCAATAGTCTAGGCTATTTCACTTTCATCAAAACGAAGGCTAGTTTACAGCATTTATTCTCACCACATCTAATGTGAGTGCTTATTTAAGGCCAGAAAACATCTGTATGAAATACTTCAAATGAAAGAAAAATGGAAAGGGAGTTCAATTTTTATGTGCATTGGACAATGGGATGGATGGCTCCAGTCTCCAGACCTGCATCACACAAAGTCACAAAGGACTGATGTACTTCAAATGAGAAAACTTGAATACTAGGCTAGAAGTCGGAAGAAGCCTTCTTCTGAGGCTTCTTATTCATCCACGTCACTGAATATTTATTAAATGTTCTTTATGTCAGCACTGCTTTAGTGTAGTGGATACAGAAATGAATGGAAGACCTCAAATAGCCAGAAGTATAACAGGGACTCAATAAATGCAACTGTTTTTAAAGTAGTATGGCTTGTGCAAGTCCATGCTACTTTAAAAACAGTTGTATTTATTGAGACCCTGCTATACAACTGGAATTGTACAGGAAGCTACACATATGTCCTCATATGTTTTGAATTCTAGTTTAATGATGAAGAAAATGAGGTATAGGTAGGTTGATCAATTTGTTTATGCCCAACAACTGATGCATGAATTTAAGCCAGGCATCTACGAGATTTCAATCAAGATCTTTGACTCTATAGAGCACTGGGTCATAACAAATCTTGATTAAGCACTTGACTAAATGTTCCTATTGTTCTTGTCAGCATTCTCAGAGCCATCATCGAAAGATTTGATCTCATAGCTTAGAGGAGAGAAGATTTATTTTCTTACAGTTTCAGGTTCAGTCCATGTGAGGCCGGAGATGGAGAATCTCAGGGCATGGTGGTGGCAGGCGGAGAGAGGAAGAGCACATGCGCTGTGCACCTCACATCATGGAGGCCAGAAGCAAGACAGCAAGCAGGGGAAGGATGGACCCATACAATCTCCAAGGCCACCTCCCCAGGGATCCACCCCTCCAGCCATACCCTACTGGCCCAGGCCACACCCTGTAATACCACTGCTGGGAATACAACCCTCATGACTCCACTACATCAAACCTGAATAATAATAAGTTAGCTCCTTGGGGGACATTTAATATCTAACTATAATATCTATCAAACCATATATAACCTCACTATCATATATATCATGTATGATGTATAAAATTTAGCTATCACAATGACCCTATGAGATAGAAGAGTTGACTTTCTTTTAGTCATAAGGTACAACTTCACCTAAATGAATGGAGAACATGGAATGATGTTCCAAGAAAACAAGTGTAGATCTATGAGCTGTAAACATTGGTCAAGAAGAAAATCTGATCAAGAGGAAAACTTCCAGGCAGGCATGGTGGTGCACACTTGCAATCCCAGTACTTGGGGGGCTGAGACAGGAGGATTGTAGGTTCATGATCAGCCTCAGCAACTTAGCAAGGCCCTCTAGAACTTTAGAACTTACTGAGATCTTTTTTCAAAATAAAAAATAAAATTGGGCTCAGGGTGTAACTCAGAGATGGAATGTATAAAAGAGGAAACTACATAATTACATAACTACTCTCATAACTACACTGGCACTTTTACTTTCAGAATGTTTAATGTAGAAAATATTTTACTGAAGTATCCCATCTGCCATAAAGAGTGTTGAAGCCAAATTTTGAATTAGCCATGTTTTCTTTAAAATATAATACAAGCTAAAAAGATTTACTTCGTTCTTCTTGTACACCATGTCGTTTAAAAACTTACTAACTTATAGTGGGAAGATATAGGAAATGCAGCATCAAGTGGAGAGTCACAGAATCTGCAGGTGGTTTAAATCTAAGTTGATCTTCCTTGATCTCTTGTTTTCAATTGTAAAATGATGATTGTCAATTAAATAACCTTTAATTTTGTGAATTCTGTGTAGTAGAGAATTCTTTGAGTAGGGGAATTCAGTAAGAGAGTCATGCATCACTTACTGACAGGAGCACAATCTGAAGTGCATTATTAAATTATTGTTTCGTTGTGTGAGCATCATGTAATGTGCTTGTGCATTGCTAGGTTATATAATCTTCCAGCATTACTGTCATGTATGCAGTTTGTTGTTGACTGAGGTGTCCTAATGTGGTACATAACTATATCTTATATTCACAGTGAATAAAATGATTTCAGGTCATTTCATTTTTATTTAAATCTTACAATAACCCTGAAATAATTTGTCACATTTTATAGATGAAAAATCAACATTTCTCCCAAGCTCACATACTTGCTAAGTGAGGATGACAGCACTGAAATAATTCAGATCTTCTTTGTACCCCACTAGAAATGGGCCCTGCCTATAGGTAGTGATTGGCTAACGTGAGTAAGGCACCTTATCTATGTTTACTGTGAGGGCTTCAGAGATGAATTAGATATATCTGCTGTCATCAGAAAATGACAGTCTAGTAGAGGCAAATGCGTACCTGAATTTGAAGTTAGAATGGTAAGGGTCATAAAGAAAGTGAGAGTTTTAAGATGAGAGAATTATGGAAGTTTTCTTGAAGAGGATGTGTGAATTATACATCTAAGATAGGCTTAGATATCAGCATATTAAATGGTTTTAAGATAAAAGTACCAATGGGGTAAAAGTTTAAAAAATGAGAAAGTGTCACATTTAAAAGAGCAACTGTCTGGCTGGAGCTAATGGTGCTTGAAGGAGAACAATGACTTCAATTCTTGACTTGGAGGAAACTGTCTAAAGAATTTGGATCAATTCCAAACAGCATCTCTTTGATGATGATGGCTAGTCCAGTAATGCAGAAGAGACATTTTAAGACATTCTGGGATAGAATAACTCAAATGTACTGCCATTCTCTGAAATATATACCTATCCCCCCCCCCCATAATTGCTTTGTGGTCTGCAATTTACTTTGGAAATGTGTGTCAACCTTAGCAGCATATGTGGGGAGTTAGGAATAGAGGAAGGAATGGCATATTAATTTCTAGTATCTGCACTGGAGTTGATTACTTGGTCTAATTAGGGGCAGCTACCACAGAGGTGCCAACTCTTTTCATCTCCATTCAAAACCAAAGGTCATCTTAATTAATCTAATAGATGTTAAAAGGGGAAGCTCATTGACAAAACCAGAATACAATAGATATGAAGAATGAGAACTGGTAAAATTAGTGGAGTCTCATATATGTGGATTGGCTAGATGTAGTGTAGAGATTCTGTTCTTTTGCAGGAATAAAATCTAGAAGAATTTGTTGAGCCAAGGAACAGGGAATAGAGCTATGAGCTTGATTTCCTTCAGGCTTCTGATTTGGACAATTCATGTGACTCCTGCCAGACTTCTCCCCATATCTTAGAGAGAATACGGCCATACTTGCCTCAGGTGACCCATGTATTCCAAATTCTACTGCAGCATCTAAAAATGACTGGTCTGGGACTCCATTGATGTTTTACAAAAGTGTGTGACTTTCTGCTGCTTGCCAATAAATATAAATATGCATAGCTGAATTCGGTCCCAGTTTGGTTTGCTTTCATTTTAGCCTAGTAGTAAAATTGTGAAGAAAAGGGCTACCACTCTCACATATCCCATAAGCTATTTAGAAAAAGAAAAGAAAAAAAAAAAAAAGACTCACAAACCCAAGAATTGAGAACAGCCAAATTGGCTTAGGGAAATTTGCACCAATTACTTTTTGAACCACCAGGAACAAAAAGAGTTCTTAGATGAGGCAAACCCTGGAAGGCAAGCTAAGAGATAATTATTAACCTACCTTTCCATGCATTGCCCCCAGAGACATTTTTTTCCAGCTAATCCTGGGGGAAGAGGATCCAAATTGAGCTGAGCTTGGGAAGAAGATAATTGATCGCCGTAGCATGTACTTAGAGAGTGCTCTCAGTATGCCCCATGCTGCTCTAAACTCTTCATATGAATTGTCACATTGAAACTAACTCTGAGAGATTGTGTTCTTGTCCTAATTTAATATCAAAAGAAATATAGGCATAGAGAACTGAAAAGTTTACCTAAGGTCATACATCCAAGAAATGGAAAGACCAGAGCCTGGTGTTATGGCACATGCCTGTAATCCCAGTACTTGGGTGGCTGAGACAGGAGTATGGCAGGTTTAAGAACAGCCTCAGCAATTTACTGAGTCCCTCAGCATCTTAGCAAGACCCTGTCTCAAAATAAATTTTAAAGAGTTGGGGGTGTAGTTCAGAAGTAGAATGTCCCTGGGACCAATCCCCAATAAAAAAAAAAAAAAAAAAAAAAAAAAAAAAAAAAAAAAAAAAAAAAAAAGCAAGATCAGGATTTAAATCCAAATAATGTGTCCCTAGAGTCCTTATCTTATCATTCAATACATTATTTCACATGCAACAGAGACCTTGAAGGCTTGACCTCTCACATTTGCCAAATGAAGAAACCAAGCTCCTAAGTATCATATTTGCTCCTTAGTCTTAATGGTACATTACAAGAAGAAACTCTACCATCTGGTGCTATATTTCCTTTTCAACCAATCTGTTTAGATGAATTGCTGTTTTAATGTTTCAAAAGCCAGTTGTGGTGGGTAACATAGTGACCCTAGGTCAGTGAATAAGCCATCTTTCCCTTTAATCACTGACCTCCCAGATGTCTTTAGAGGGCTGGCCTCTCTACATCCTTATCGGCAAGTCCTTCTGTAGTCAATCAAATCTTTTCAGGAAAGTTCATTACCCTTGGATAATCTCTACAAGCCAAATGGAGTGGTCATGGTCTTATCTTGAAGGCTTGTTCTCTATACCCTTTCCCAAGCCAAAGACCCAGAAGGTGAGATGCCTGCCCAAGGATACTAAGGTCCAATAATAATGAGAGTCCTTTCACTGCAAAGATAATATGGGTTTTACATTCAAAGCATTTTATTTCACATCTCTTGTCTCATCCCTTCCTCACAATAACCTTGGGAGAAAGCTTGAGAAGGGATAATAAAATGACACATGGGAATGTAAATACGTTACTCATGTAATATATATAATATATATGTATAATTAATACACATATAATTATAATATACATAAAATATAATTATAATTGTGTAAAACTGTATCATTATAATATGTATATAATATGTATATGATGTATATGTAAATAATATAATATGTATTCATGTGTATGTATAATGTAAATACATTATACATATGCCACATAACTGAGAAAGTGATGGAGTAAAAATTTTGACTCAAGTGGGCCTCCCTGGAGGTATTGGCAGCCCCCCAAGTTATCATTAGATAACAGCTTTGCACACCTAATTGTCTCTTTAGTGTGCTATTTGATAATTTTCAGAACTTTTCCATATGCCATCTTATTTTATTTAGCTCTCACATGCACTGTGTGTGTGTGTGTGTGTGTGTGTGTGTGTGTGTGTGTGTGTGTTCTGAGGGAGGAGGAGTATTATCTTCCTTCTGTGAGCAAGCTGAGCTTCACAGAGGATAAATGAGGTTCTCCTGCCTGCAGAACTAGTCAGTGGGTGCCAGAGACCTAGACACAGCTTACATCTTCCAACTCTAAATCCGGCCGGAAGCCTGTATTCATGTGCAGACAAAGTCACAGCTGTAATGTTACTGATGGGATTTATCCTGAAGTGCATTCTGCGTCTTATCTCTCTTTCTTCCCTTGGGCCCCTCCCATTTCTCTTTAAATTGCCTCTCTGTAATGCTATTACTATTCCCAGCCAGCAGAGAGAGAGAGACCATTAAATATCCTTAGAACAGAAAGCAGTTTGTCCAGAAACACATGTTGTGACTCCTCACCAGGGCAACGTGGATTTGATGACGTGAGTGGAGGAATGCCCAGGAGTGTTTAGCAACAGCCTGCGATGCACAGTTGCACGGCCAATGACTAGAGGCGAAGATGGCTTGTTCACTGACCTAGTGTCCCTGTACTTCCCACCACTACTGACTTTTGAAACCTTAACAGGAACTGAAGTGGCCGATCTAAGCAGGTCGATTGGAGAGATGACAGAGTGCAAGATGGGAGAATTTTCTACCATAATAGACTCTTAATACTAGCAAGACACTATGACACTTAAGATCTTGGTTTCTTCACCTGGCGAATGGGAGTTAAAGTAACTAGCTTCATAAAAGGCTGAATCAATCTGTGAAGGGTTTGTCTCATCAATCCTGAGCCTTTATGACCCGAGGATAACTCCACACAGGCACCCAGGGCCTTTGCCTTGGCCTCTGAGTTAAGGAAGAGGTGATTTATGATGGAATTTGCATAGGCAAACAAATCCCCAGCTGCAAGCTGCCTGCCCCTCCGTTTCATGGTTCACTTAGGATTAAGATTCTCCGAGCTCCTTCTGGGTGGCTAGGGGTTATGACAGATATACTTTCCCAGTTAGTTTCCTGACTGTGGTAGGTATGCCTTCACTTAATGGCATGATGAAGTTTGACTCTACCCAGGAGGAGTGAATTAAATGTTGCGGCTGTGAGTGTCATGCTCTGTAAAATGTAATTGCAAGGGGACTTTCTTTGAGAGAAGTATTCCTTTCCTTGCCATGTGGAACAGTGAGTGGAGGGATTGCAAATGACAAAGATAAAACCATGACCAATCTATTTGGCTTGTAGAGATTATTCAAGAGTAATGAACTTTCCTGAAAAGACTGCAGGAGGATCTATTGAGACTATTCAAAATAAGACAGTAGAACTAGATTCATAGAATGACCAAAAAAAATCTCAGAATGACAAGGGACATAATATTTGAATCATCTCCTTAATATTTTGTTCAGTTTGCATTAAGAGCATATTGAAACTTTCACTGCTATGGAACACACCAAAAAATGAACTACATGATTCTACCTTCAAGAAGCTCTAATTAGTACTGTTTGTTATATTGACATAGATGTTTTTTCTCCTAACTTTAAACCTATTTGTGTTGTATAAAACAAGTCAGTTCCTATCAACATGACAAACCATTATATGTCTTGAAGATACTAATTTTGTTATCCATGAGTCTTCTTTTCTTTTTCTTTTCACTATCCATAGCTGACTCCACTGTTCTCATATATATAAATACACTCATATATGCATATGTAAATATGGATATGCATATTTGTAGTTTTCATCCCACCAGGTATATAAAATTTATATGAACACACAATAGAATAAGAACAAAACCAGAAACATAATTTCATACATCTTAATATAATGTAAATTTTATTATCTTTATTCAGTTAGCAGCTGATGATCTTCTCAAAGTTATTTCCTAAATCATAGAATATTAGAATTCAAAAGGATATTAGGAATCATCTAAATTTTTATCATATCTTTTGTCTGTAACTGAATTTCCATGAAACTTGCGTGGTCTGGATGACAGGCATGCAGCAAAATTCTCTGGAACTATAATCTCTACTGCTGTTTTTAATCTAACAATCAAAATGAGAAAACATCCTTCTTTAGGCACACACATCAGTGGCCCACCTGGTGGCAGTGATTCATTATTCTTATGATTTACCAAGAATATTACTACATAGCTATAGCACATCACTGCTTTGAGCAAATTAAGAGTAATGGACAACAGAAGGGAAATCATGATTAAATCCAGGAAGCACAGCTACTCTAGGGTTTGGGAAGAAATTTGAAAATCATCTAGTCAATCCACTGCTCGCATATTCTGGCCAATTGGTAAGCTCACCTCTATTTGAAACACAGGGCTGATAACCAGTGTTTTCTTTGCTGTGTACAGCATTTGTGTATGTTTCCATGGTTACGGAGTACTGCCTGAGATGGAGCTAACATTGTTTCCCTGAAATTTTTGTGGAGGGAACACAGTTTTCCTCCTTGTCACTCATAAACTATTGTGTTGTCAACAACTCCAAAGTCAGAACATCATTCTCGGAAGCTGACCTCGCACTGATGCTGACCAGCTGGGTAAATGAGAGGCAGCCGTATGGTCAGCATGCAGGAGTTATAGTGGCCTGTCACCACTGGTATTGTGATTTCTGCAGGGGCCACCTCATTATATGGGAAAATGCCCTCAAAGGGTAAGCCTGTTTCTTGTCCTGGCAGAACTGTCACATCTGATGTTAGAGGAAACAGCGGCGAGGAATTGTGGCTGAAAGAATTGTAAATTTTGCCTGTGGAGAGTCACTGAGGGCACTTCTCCTGAAAGAAATTATTTGTCAACTGCAGTAAGACTCTTTGTTATTAGAATTTAATTGATATTTGTTACTGGAGAAGAAGGCTGAAAACAGGATACAAGGCAAGCAATTAAATCTCTTTTATAAAGTGCAGTTAATGAGTTGTCAAATTTGGTAAAGATTGTTCTCTCCACTCCTGGTAATATTATAAGGATGTGGAGTGCTGACTACTGTCTTGGAGAAATGTCAAAAATCACAAGAAAGAAAAAAATTGAATCCAATAAGACCATGTGGATTTTGTGCAATAAAGAGAACAAGAATTAGGAGTTTCAGGACCCAGGATCCAGTGCAAGTAGCTGACTGTGCAGATCTCTTTCTGGGCGTTCATTCATTCATTCATTCAATCATTCATTCATCTTTGGTGTGTATTAAGCAATCTCTAAAACTACCTGACTGGGTAGTCAGGTAGTTATATATAATACTTCATATTATATATAGTTATGTGAAAGATAGCATAGCAAATAGAAATAAAATATATCTGAATCACAGAGTATTAGCATCTGTAGCAATTAGCTATATTTTCTGGGTTAAGTTAATTAACCTCTATAATATCGATGTCCTCCTTCAAAAAAAAAAGAGAACATATGCATATATATCTCACAGGATTTTTCCTTATAATTAAATGAGGGAATACTTGTAAATTATCTGACAAAAGGCCTGGAAGATAGAACGTGATCACTCAATATTAGATGTGGTTATAAGAGTTCTGTTTCCTGATCCAGGTTTGAAAACTCCAAGCATGAATCCTCACCACCAGAGGGCACTGCACAGCTAACAGCTAGAGTTTTCTTTTGTACTGGGTACACCTATTTGCAGCTTGAAGTCATGGAGGGCTGCTGCCTGGAAGGTTCAGCTTGGGGTGTTTGGTCTCCATTTGCACCATAAAAATGACTGTGGTATTATCTTCTGTCTTGCTTTTCCACTTCCCTTTGAATTATTGACATTTTCTCAATTGAGAGGAATCCCCTAAAATTTAGAGATAACTCAAAAACATGGGGTGGAGGAAGTGAACATTTTTGAGGACCTATCATGTGCTGGTCATTGTTTTAGCAATTTTAATTAATTTTTATAGCAGAAAGTCAAGACATAAGTGGTACCCATTTTACAGATGGGGACACAAAATCTCACAGAGATAAAACAGTAGAAGCACAATTAAAAACCATACCTGCTTGGCTTCAAAGGCAAAGAAGTGTTGGGATTAAACAAGTCAGAGATGTCTGTTATCTCCTCTACTATTTAATATTGCATTAGATAAAATACATACAAAAAGCAAATAGAGACAAAAGGGAACATGAAACAATTTCCCCTTACAAATTTTTAAATTGTAACTGTGGAAAACCTAAATAAACAAATATAAAAGCTACTATAAAGAAGGCAGTTTGGCAAAATAGGGATACAAAATAAATGTACAGCAGTGATTTCATTTATACAAATAATAGAAAACATAATGAAATAGCAAACCTAACTTATAAGAGTGGAGTAAAATAAAAATT
Organism: Graphiurus murinus; assembly: GCA_004027655.1. Taxonomy (NCBI): domain Eukaryota; kingdom Metazoa; phylum Chordata; class Mammalia; order Rodentia; family Gliridae; genus Graphiurus; species Graphiurus murinus. The sequence goes on from PVLC010026859.1 coordinate 18,644, forward strand.
GTGCATAACTTACAAAGGAAATATGTATATGAATGTAGAAAACCTGTATTACATACATGCACACATAAGAGATAGAGAGGTAAACTGAATAAATGGGAAAACATTGCATATTCTTATCTAGGATGCCCCAACATAATAAAAATGCCAATTCTCCTTATGCTAATTGTTTGATGTAATGCAATTCCAATAACAGTGCCCTCCCTCACTTCCTAGAAAAAGACAGATTGGTCATAATACTCATTTGAAAGAATCAAAGAAAGAGGGGAAGAAAAGAAAAAGTTGAAAAAGAAAAAGTGAGACTAGTTAGGAAATCTATAAAAATGAGAATAAAAGAAGATGCTTATCGTCACAGATTGTTAAAACACATCACATAGCCTTTTTACTAAAAAATGTGTGATATTGGCACTCAAATAAACAGCAGATAAAATGAAGTGAAAAATCCAGAAGAAATAAAGATACATGTGGAAATTAAATACATGATAAAGAAGGAGTCTTGAATCAATGGAGAAAAAGAAGAACCTTTAATAACTAGGGAGTCAACCGGTTAGCTGTATGCACAGTTATACAACTCGGTATATATTTAATACCATATAACAAAAAACAATTTCAAATAGTTCAGTATTTAAATGTAAACTAAAACCACACAAATACTCAAAAAAGGCATGGATGTTTTCCTTTGTCATCTTGGGGATAAATCATGATCTAGCCATGACAAAAATCTATAAGCACTGATGAGGAGTTTGATAATTCAAGCACACAAAATTGTAAATTTTGTGTGAATAAAAGAAAATTTAAAAATAAAAAAGGCAAATATTATAGTGGGAACAACTATCTGCAACTGACATCATAAGTGACTATTTCACTGCAACATGAAGAGTTTCTAAATATTTGAAAGAAAAAAAATTAACCGTCTTACAGAAAATGAACAAAACATGTGAAATGATATTTCACAGGAAAGACCTGAAAATGATCCACAAACATTTGAAGAATAATAGCGATATATGTAATAAGAGAAACTTAATTAAAACTACACTGAGATACCTTTCCTCTCATCACATTAGCAAAGCGCTCGAAAGTTCAAAGATGTAATATTTGTCAAGACAATAGAGTATAGACACACTCCCATTCAGTTCTAATAAAAACGAAAAATGACACAACTCCAATGGGTGAAAAGTTGGCAATGTCCAGCAAAATTACATATGTATTTGCATTTCAGTGCAGAATTTCCACTTTTCAGAACGTATTTCAAAGGTGCCTTAGCAACCTATGAAAAGCTGTGTGCCCATGGATACATTGTGCAGTTCTACTGTAAAAGAATGAATATCAACCAAATGTACATCAGCAGTCAGTATGAATCTGATTGAACATACTATGGTACACACACAGTGTCACATGAGGAATCAAGTATGTATCTGTATTTTTTTTCACAAGCATATACTGCTAATGGAAAAAATGAAAACATGAAAAATATGTATATATGTAAGGATTAATCTTATATAAGGGAAATGAGTATCAGTATATATTCGTATGTACACAGATATATTCATATACATTTGTTTTCAGTTTGAAAACAAATAATGTAAGAATAAGCCAAACCTTAATAAAAAAAATGGTTACTTATGAAGGCAAAGATGAGAGAGAAAGAGCAGGGAAAGGACTCTCTGAATTAATCTTGTTTTATAGCTTAGACTGTAAAGCCATGAAAATACTTTGCTAGTTAAATAAACAAAATTTATACCAAAAAAAAAAAAACCCTATCTTTAAGAGCTGAAAGAAAAAAAAATGCACTTATTCTGTGTCAAATCGATCACATAACCAAATAAAAAATAAACACAGTGATTCAAAAGACAGTGTTTTGACTATAAATTTCTGATTTTTGTATATCTAAAGAGCAAAAATACAACAAAGCAGTCATGAAGTACACTCTGTGGTCTCATTGTTAATAACAATATTGGCAATGTTATTTTGAAATAACATATGCACAAATAAAGCAAATTAAGTCAATGAATCAAAAATCAGGTTTTTCGGTATAAAAGAAGAGAGATATAAAAATAGAACTTAAAACAATTATCTTTAATTTGGATTAGAAATTTTCTGCATTTATTTCTTCTCCCCCTAAAAAGAAATGCAATGCTTCTGCGCTATTTTAGCAGAGAGAGATGAAAATATACATATGGTTTTAAAACCATGTATATATATATACATGGTTTTAATAGAATGGAAGTGCCCAGAAATGGTGGTAATTTTGAGAAATGCTAAACTATACAGATATATCTTGTTGAATTTTGTTGAGTATTAATAACAATGCAAGAGAAGTTTAAGATAAGAGTGAGTGTACTGACACATGAAATGATGGCCTGGAAACTGGGTGACCAAACTGGAAACTGTACCAGATAATCCTTCCATGATAGGCTGGTGGAGATCAGTTTGAGTAGCTGCTAGAAGATTCTAGTATAAATCACTACTCTGGTACTATTTGCTTAAACAATAGTTCTCTCTCTAGCTGATCACTAAGAAGACTTTGGGAGCTAAGATACTGAATCCTTAGATATATGCATATTTGATATCACATATTCAAATAGACTTTTGTTCAATTCAGTCAAAATATCAGTTATCTAGTATTTCTCTCTTTTACTTTTATGGTGTTAGGAAGGGCAAAAATGGGGAAGACTGACTTTACACAAAAGCTATACGTGTGTAGCCGGGCGTGGTGGGGCACGCTTGTAATCCCAGCATTCGGGAGGCTGAGACCAGAGGATCCTGGTTCGTGGCCAGCCTCAGCTACTTAGTGAGGCCCTCTGCAACTTAGTGAGACCCTGTTTCAAAATAAAAGAATAAAAAATAGGGCTGGGGGTGTAGCTCAGAGGTAGAATGCCCCTGAGTTCAATCCCCAGTACCGCAAAAAAAAAAAAAAAAAGCTATACATGTATCTTCAAGATGCTCATAATTTAACAATGACTAGTTATGTCCCAGTGGGTAGAATGAGTACTCTCACCATTGAGTGTCAGAAGACATAGATTTTGAATTATGCTCTTGTGTGATCTTGAACTAATTAACTAAATAAACATTATTTGAGGACTAAGCACTAACTAAATTCATAGAGATTAACTGGAGAAAAACATAGAAAAAAATCCCTATTGCTATTCAGATGTGGGGAGAGAAAAAATAATGCAATGCATAAAGTAACATTTTCAATAAATGTTATGAGAAAAGAACAGATGAAAGACCGTGACCCACACTGGAAAGATGGTCACTAATTTGCTTGGTTGGTCAAGAAATCTCGTAAGGGGAAAATAACAAGAATCTAACCACGGATAGATCTGGGGTCAGGAACCATTCCAGGCACAAGAAAGAATCTTCCCTCAGGTCAAGAATGAGACTTTTTGTCTCAAGGAAGAAAATGGATAGTACAGAGGAAATGCTGTGAGTCAGCACGTGACCATTGGAGATGAGGTCAGGGAAGGAGGCAGGGAGGAGATCCTATAGGGCCTAGGGATTTGGACTTTAACGAGAAGCCTCTGACAGATTTGAAACGTAAAATCAATGTGCTATCCTTGCTTTTCTTTTTTTTTACAGTACTGGGGATTGAACTCAGGGGTGTTCTACCTCTGAGCTATACCCCCAGCCCTATTTTTTTTTTTTTTTTTTTTTTTTTTTTTTTTTTTTTTTTTTTTTTTTTTGTTTTTTTTTTTTTGGCTTTTTTTTTTT
>PVLC010026860.1:0-22440 GCA_004027655.1 Graphiurus murinus
TATCAATAGCTTCATAAATGACATAAGATTGTTTGAACTGATTCCTCCATCAAGTGTCCTTCCTCCCCTCCCCACTTTTCCTGTCCCTAATCCTCTTCCACTATTCTACTTGTATCTTTCTCAATTAGCTGGAGTCTCTCCTTTTCCAGTTTCTTTTTAATTTCTACATATGAGAGAAAACATATGACCTGTCACTTTCTGAGACTGGCTAATTTCACTTAGCATAATATTATTTAGTTCCACCATTTTCCTGCAAATGACATAATTTTATTCTTCTTTATGACTAAGATTCCATTGTTTGTATATACCACATTTTCTGAACCCATTCATCTATCAATGAACACCTAGGTTGGCTCCATAAGTTTCACTATTGTGAATTGTGTATAATTCTTGTATAAATTCACTGTTCTCTATAGTTCTTATATTCAAACCAAGAGTTTAAAAATAAATCATTTGGTAGAAAACTTGTCTCATGAATCTTTTGACAGTTAGTATAAATATTCATATATTTTGTCTACAGAAATATAATTAATATAATTTCAGAGTACTATGCCAGATCCAGCATCTAAAATAAAATGTTTAAGTACTAGCAAACCAAACCCAGGAATATAATTTTAATCCATTATATTTAGTCCAGAAGTGCAAGAAGGGCTTAACAATAGAATATTTATCAATAAAAGTGATGTAAAAAGAAAAAATATATTAATAGATGCTGTCAAGATGTTTGATATAATTGTTTCCTATAACCAATTAAAAAAAAAAACAACTACAGTTACACAAGAATTTACGGAAACACTTTGACGTAAGTTAAATGATATTTACCAAAGCCAAGAACAAGCATCCAGTCAAATAGAAAAGATGTTAAAAGCATTTTCATATCTTTACTAATAAAAAGGGATGCTTATTGTCACTACTAATATTGTTTTTGAGGTTCTATCAAATGCAATGTTATATAATAGTATTATAGACACTCTACAAAAGCAAAGACATCACCACTGTCTTTAGATTACACAGTCACGTTTTAGAAAACCTTAGGGAATCAACTAAAATGTTTTGAAGTAATAATGACATTTAGGTGAGTACTTGACATGGAGGAGTTAATAACTTGGTTGAGTGCCTGTCATTGTTCTTCATCATGTAAGTTTTCTTTGCCTCAGTTCTTTCATCTGAAAAACGGGAAAATAAGAGATTTCCCTCATTGTGCTATTGTGAGGATGAAATGAGTCAATATATGAGCAGTGCTTATAATGCCTGGGTAAATAACATCTGTTGTTCTTATAATCACCATGATCAACATACTATATGTACCTATATGTGTATATATATGCAAGAAATATACATATGCAAGCATATATATGTATATTTCTCAAATCAGAATTTTATTTCCCCTAGGCTACTGAAACAATCTGTGTCAAAGTTGTCAGTAATTTTTTTCACATATTCTGTGTTCAATTTTATGTTCTCATCTGACTTCTCAATAGCATTAGACAAAGACAAAGATGACCATTCCTTTTTCCATGAAACACTCTATTCACATGGCTTTAAAGATACTAGACATGCCAATTTCCCTCTTGCCTCACTGGTCACTATTTATTTATCCAATCTAAAGGCCAGCCTCCCTTCTTCCTTCCTCTCAATATTGGAGTGCTTCAAGGTTCAGGAATTATAGTTAGTATTCTTCCCTAGGTGGTCATTAAAAAATAAATTTAAAGTAAATTATCAGCATAGCACTTATGACCATCTGATACCTATTTATTTATTTTCTGTCACTATTTGAATATTACCTGCATAAATGCAAGAAATTTATCTTATTCACTGTTCATTACTAGTACCTAGACATATGCCAGATAAAAAAGTATGTGTTCAGTAAATATCTATTGAATAAATCAATCAATGAATAAGCACAAGTAAAAACCAGTTAGAAATAAAAAATAGAAAAATCCAACTAACAGCAAATAAAACAAAATGAATCATAATAAAGCAAAATAAAACCTAGTAAATCCAACTAATAATAAACAAAAATGTATAAAATATGTAATAAAAAATTTAACAGCTGTATAAAAGCTATAAGAAGAAAATTATAAAATTTAGAAAGAAAATTTGGATGAATAGAGAGACATGATAGGCTTACAGAAAGACATTTATATTATAAAATTATTGGTCTTTAAATATATATATTAAATTTAAAAAAAAAAATATATATATATATATATACTATACAGACACATATGTATGATGTCATCAGGACACTAGAGAATTTTAAAAAGTTTAAATGGAAAGAAAAAATATGTAAAGATCTGCCAAGAAAAACTTATCAAAGAAAAGTAAGAAGGGGCATTAGTATTTGATTAAAGCCACCTTCCCTTCCTTCCTTCCTTCCTTCCTTCCTTCCTTCCTTCCTTCCTTCCTTCCTTCCTTCCTTCCTTCCTTTATCTGCAGTGAAAATTGAACCTAGGGGCATTCTACCTCAAAGCTACACTCTCAGCCCTTTTAATTTTCTTATTTTAAAACAGGGTCTCACTGAGTTGCTGTGGGCCTCACTAAATTGATGAGACTGGCTTTGAACTTGTGATTCTCCTATCTCAGCTTCTCAAGTACCAGGATCACAGATATGCACTGCCACACCCAGCTTTAAAACAACATTATGATGAGTAATAAAAAATGTATTATCCAATGAAGGGGTTGGGACACTTGACTATCCAGTGGAAAAAAAATGTTCTCACTCATTCCTCCATCAAGTGTCCTTCCTCCCCTCCCCACTTTTCCTGTCCCTAATCCTCTTCCACTATTCTACTTGTATCTTTCTCAATTAGCTGGAGTCTCTCCTTTTCCAGTTTCTTTTTAATTTCTACATATGAGAGAAAACATATGACCTGTCACTTTCTGTATTTAACCAAAATAGCAGAAACATTCCCAAACAAAGGTGTGAATATAAATGGTTATTGCAATACTCTTTTTCCTATAATTGCCAGAAACTGGAAACAACTCAAATGTCTTTCATTTGGTGAATTCATAGACAAATCAAGGTATATCTGTACAATGATTCCGTTTAAGTGATTCTATTTAAATGATCCCACTACTCAACAATTTAAAGGAATAACTTACTGATATAGATACAATATCGCTCAATCTCAAAAGACTTATGCTAAGTGAGATAAGTCAGACTCAAAAAGCAACATAGTGTATAATTCCATTTGTATTACTAACTACAAAAGGCAAAACAATGAACACAGATCAGTTATTGGCAGGGACTGGGAGCATAGATAATTGACCAAATAGGTCATGAGGAAATTTTGTGAAATAATGAAAAAATTTCCAACATTTATATTTTGGTGATAGCTATGGCACTATACATTTGTTAAACTTAACAAACTGTAAATTTTACTGAATGTAAATTATACTTTAATTTAAAAAAAGCTAATTCCCTACCTCAAACTATGAACAAGAAAACTTTTGAAAGTATTAAAATACCTGATATATTACATATAAAATATATTATCTTCAAAATTATACATACATTTTGACAGTGTAAACATGCATACATATATATTATATATTATTACATATATTATTATTTATAAATTTTTATAATATATACACATATGTATAATGAATAGCTACATGAAGTGGGAGGAGTCTAAGGATAGGATTTATTCCTCTCTGGTGGTGGGAGCTCATTGCTGCCTGTGCTGTCCATCACACCTTCCTCCACTGGTGGAATATTCTATATCTGCATAGGGAAAATGGCAGCCACTAGCCCCATGCAGTTACTGAGCTGAACTTGAAATGTAGCTAGTGCAGTTGATGGTCTGGATCTTTAATTTTGTTTCCTATCAATTCATTTTAGTTTGAAGAGCCACATGGAGCCAACAGCTGCCATATTGGACAGCTCAGAGGCCACATGGAAGTTAAATGGTGCCATGAAGAGTGGATGTGGCCATGATGGTAGTCATGATGATAGTTATCATAATAAAAATATGATAATGGCACCAACCCTTGACTTGTTTCTACCATAAAAATGTTTACACGATCAGAGCAAGATGTTCTAGAAACCAGATGTTCTTGAAGTTCTGGGATTTCACATTAGATTCTTTGTCTTCTTTTAAATATAAGTAACTGGGGACTTTATGTTTTTTTTTTTAATCCCAGCATGAGTATGAGCTCATTACTATGAGGTGTGATGTCCACCCACCATCCATTTGTCCAGCGATCAATCTATCTCCACAATGTTGACTTATACTGGACAGATGGAACTATAGTTTAATAACATAATCTATGGTTTTACTGGGTATGCTGGGATTTTAATTTTTTCATATGTTGTTTAAAATTTGTAAAATGGGCACATATGATTTTAAATAATAACAATGAAGCCTCTCATGGCAAAAAAAAAAAAAATAGTAATAAATATGTAGGGTCCCAGACTTTCTTGTGTTGGAAGGCTTTGTATTGCTGCTTCAATCTTACTGGCTGTTATTAGTATATTTAGGTTTCCTATGTCTTCTTGATTCAATTTAGCTAGGTTGTATGAGTCAATAAATTTGTCAATTTCTTTTATATTTTCTAATTTATTAGAATGGAAGCTTTCAAAATAGTTCCCGATGATCCTCTAGGTTTCCACAGTATCTGTGTGATACCTCCCTTTTTATCTCTTATTTTTTATTAATTTGGGTCATTTATCTCTTTCCTTTTGGTTAGAATGACAAAGGGTTTCACTGGGACAACTCCACACAAGGCTGCACCTCCTTCTAGGGGTTGTCCAATGGCTAAATGATGTGAGGATACAAAATTAATTTGAAAAAACTCTGAAAGGTTCTTTGGAGCTCTGGCTTCTATTGAAGATCTGCTTCTTCTCTTCTCAATGCTCCTGTCTTTACTTCCTTAAGTGTATTTTGGAAGTGCATCTCCCAAAAGCTCACCCCATGGAACTGTGCATGCAGCAGCCTGTCAGGGTCTGTTTCCAGAAAGCTGGATATCAAACACATGTGTGTATGTATGTTAATGAATGCATATTAGAAAACAAAAAAGGTATATGATAATTATTTATACTAGTTAATTAAAGATATAAGATTGGAGAGGAATGTTAAAGGAGATTGTTTTATTTTTTTTACCAGCTTTATTGTATTAATAATTAGACTTAGAGGTTATTTCTTCTTTAATTTCAATCCCTGAGAAGTTATTTTGTGAAGCATCATAGAAAATGATTCCTTTGGCCTTATGGTAACTTAGACACACAGCATTCCTAATCTTTTAATTTCTTTCATTTGCTTCTAAAAAGAATTTTTTTTACAAATTTTCTTTTAAATTACTCAAAAAAAAGTTTTTGGACTTCCCAACTAGCCATATTTCACACTTGTGATTTTATGCTGGCAAAGAATATGATCAATAAATTATTGCTGTTTGTGAAACATTTTCTTTCATAGCTCTAACATATTTTAATTCTTGGGGTTACCAGAATTTTTTTTCACGTTATATGACAGCTGAAATTAAACAAATTCTATTCAACTACAGAGCTAATAGACGGTTTACTTCGTGTGTCATTAGCACCATCCATATAAGGTAACAGAAAATATGAGGTGTGGATTTTTAAAATATGATAAAATGAGAATACTGTTAGATGCACAAGAAGGTGTGACTTTAGGCCAGGCATATTCTTATTAGAATAAAAGTGCCTCTATTTTATTTTACTAAAATAGTCAGCATTGTTGTGTGTTGAGTTGACATCTTTCAAATTATTTTATCAAGTTGAAAATATATACCTTAGTCGGAGTATGTTTTAACTATCATGTCATTTTAACGTAATAAATGGCACAAAAGATTGCTCTGTAATAGGCTGCTAAACATTTGTATGTTCAAGAATATCATGATTGGAATGAAGATACATAATTTATTTGGTTGTATATTTTAGCCCTTAATACAATTTGCAGCATGTTTTTGATGTTTGAGTAGATGACTCTTAGGAAAGTATAAAAGCATATAAAGTTGCTCCAAATATTTAAAGTTTAGCACATTAGTATATTCATATACACATAAAAATTTTAATGAGCATGTGGTATTCATAATCACAACATTCAGATTAGGTATTATCACACTTGGGCAGCCTGTAATCTTGAGATTGCCTTTTTCCTACTTTGCATTTATACAACTTCTTTTATTCAGAGATAGTCTAAGAATATCACACAAAGAACCAAGAGGTTGTACAGCCTGCCTATAGCTAGGAAAGGATTGAGGAGTCTTCATTCTCTCTTTAAAACATACAGACTGAAGTCATCAGCATGTGTTGAGCGCCAGTCAAGTTGTACACTTGGTATGGCACATTAGTTTCATTTTTAGTCCTGGTCATGCCAGTAGTAGTTATAAATTAAATACATGAGATAAACAAGTATAAGTATATAAAGAGAATTATTCTTTAAAAAATTAAAGTGGTGAATGTGTAAAACTAACTTAATAGAGATGAATTGCTTTTTACAAAAAGTAATTGCTATCACTTAGGTGTGGATGAGATAAATATAAAGCATTAGAACTAAAATTTATATGAAGCAAAAATAATAATTCACTTACATTTCTTTATAATTTTTGTACCACTCAAAGACACTGAACTGAAGATTGTGAAGAATACACTATGAATATAGTTTATGCATGAACATTCTATGAAACTTCAGCCAGTAGATCCATGCTCAAAGAAAATTAACTTTAGTTAGTAAGTAAGCAAGCCAATTCTCAAAGAAGATACTCTATACCAAAAAATAAAATGAAATTAAAATGAAGAATGACTCCATAATTTTGAATCAAAAGATCTTACACATTTTTATCTGCAACTTGTGTGTGCACTATTCTCTTAAATTGTTTTCCCTTAACTAGCTTATTCCTGATACCAACTGAGTTTCTTGAGAAGGCTTCCACTTCAGTCAAATGTTTAGGTTTTAGAAGCAGCCAGTCTGGGTCAAAATGCAAGGTCCAACATTCAATATATGCAGGGGACTAGAGCAAATTATTTATCCTCTGTGAGTCTTAGTTTCTTCATCTGTTGACTGGGTTGAATCAATCTCACAGAGTTGATGAGGATAAACTAGTTCCTCACTGAGCACAGTGCCTAGAAATCTGTCAGTAATAAATTCAAACTGGCCTATAACAGGATGTGGATAAGACTGAATCTATTCACTGTTGTGCATCATTTGCATTTCCCTTAATTTTTTAAAAATAAAGGACTACATATAGAAAGCAACTAAATTTAATTATTGTATTGTTATTAATATTGTGACTATGGGGTGTTGACTTCATGCTTTTGAAATTAAGAGCAGAAAATATAATCTGTAAATAGAATATATTCTAAGTATATGCTATTCTGTATCATAATTCATTACATGTGAAAAATTCTAAGATATATACACTGGTTTTATATATGAGTTGATGGCATAATGTAGCTAAAATTAGAAAAGATCTGCAAAAATCCAGTTTTATGATTATTTTTTATGTAAACAAGATCTTACTGAAGACAAAACTATCCTAAGTAATCTTTTTTTTTCTAACATAAAGCAAATATGCTTTAATATGCACATGGCTTATTCTCTTTTCAGAAACAATATGAGGTGATAAACTTTTGACTGTATAAGTAATACATACAGTAATAGATAACTTGTTTTGGAGAACAAATTTCAAAAACAATAAGTCACACCTTAGGGACCAAGTGATAATTTACAAAACAATCAAAACAATGCCAATTTATAAAATGTATGATTCCATATAACTGCCCCATTTTTATCTCTATTTTTGCATATTAATTACGCCAATAATGGATTTCATTGTGGAATAGACATAGAATTTATAATGCAATTTCAATTGTCAGTAAAATGTTGCCTCGTGGCAGACTGGTCAATGGTGTTGGCATGATTCAGGTGAAAACTCTAAGCACTTCTAGGCTTAGATACAACTGAAGAAGAATTTTCATACATATATATAACAAGAAGAAATTGAATACTAGATGTTACCAGAATGTATATTTGAATTCTAAATTTACCAGTCTGTAATTCCAGGATTGTTCTTAAATATATACAGTTTGGCATTGAGAAAACAAGTATCATCTCTCTTATGTTTGGTAATGTAAGTTCTTAAGAGTCTTACACTAAGGCCATTACTCTTATTGACATCATCCTACTGTATGTGATAGGAAAAGAGTATATTCCTTAGGTGAAACCAAATAATCCTAAATGTAGGACATCTATGGATTCTTAGGAATAAAAGTCCTACAACCAGTGAGCACATATGTAGTAAATTTTCTGATATCAATGATTCTAACAACTAGCTTAATGCTAAAGCATTATAAAATAGTAAATATTTCACAATACCTTTGTTGGAAGGAAGAAAGCAAAACTTACTGTGGCAATTTCAAATATTGTCAGATTGTATGCTGCTGATTATATTATTCAGACTTCAATAGATAATGCTTTTTGTCTCTGAGATCATAACAAATGCAAAAATATATTTTATCTTCTTTCTTCTCCTTCAATCATGATAGAACATAGTTTGATAATGAGAAATTATTTACTTTAAGTAAATACCAAAATTATTCAATCAGTAATCTAGTTTTCCTGGCTGAAATTAATAATAACTATGATAATAACCTTGAAGAATACCATATAACCTTTCTTCTCTTTGAGCTCTATTAGGCTGTGAAAATACAAATATATTCTCATTCATCATTTACATCCATCTGATTATATTATTTGAAAGTATTTTAAAGAAGAAAAATTTGTAGAAAAGAACTTTGCTTATTGTTGCTTTAGAACAATATATATCAGTCTAAAACAATCTTCTATAAGGTTTATAAACAGTTATTTCACATTTTTTAAAAATTTAAGAAATTATTTTCCAGAAATGTCCATTTTATGTTAATATTGCGCCCTGTTGTAAACCATACTTGACAGTATTGAATGTGGGCCATTACATAAAACCATAATGCTAAAAGGGGTTAGGCTGATTTATCTTCTTCCAGCAACTGACCTCCTAGGGCACTGTGAGCTTTTATCAGGAAGTAAGGGCATCTGACATCCAGAAAGACTGGTTCCATGAAGGGGGGAAGCGGTGCTCAGGGCAGGGAAGAATAACACAAATATCTCAATGTGGTCATGGCTGCAATGTAATGATCTAACCAAGGATTTTTCAACCATAGTCCATACAGGAAGAAGACATATATGTCTGTTTCTACTCATTATCAGATTATGCTATCATCTCCTTGAACATTGGCAACCCCCCAGCTTGTGCTGACTGCATGTGCCCTTTCATGATGTCACATAAAGTCTCACTGTACCTTGCCAAATTGGGTTTTGAAGCTAGATTTCAGCAGATACCACCTTTTCCACCATCATCACATCTTACAGTTGAACATTACTTTCTAGTTTTAAATGACTATGTCTAGGGTAAATATATGTGGTGTGTGTGTGTGTGTGTGTGTGTGTGTGTGTGTTACCGAGGGATGAAATCCAGGAGCATTCTACCTCTGACTATACCCCCAGCCCTATTTTATTTTTTATTTGGAAACAGGGTCTCACTAAGTTCTGTAGAGCCTAAGTTGATGAGACTAGCTGCGAACCTGGGATCATATTGTCTATGCTTCCCAAGTACTTGGATTATAGGTGTAAGCCACCATGCCAGGCTTATATATGACAGGTCAGTCCTGGTTTATGCATATTGCCCCATTATAATTAACAATGCCTCCCTCTGTTCATCTCAAAAGCTTCCTGGTGTAGATGATAAAATTATATAGTCACTCTAATTGTCATATCAGAGTCATATAGTCAGTTTAAATACCCCAAAATGTATCAAAAATCATCATAGTTTTTGTACAATTTATAAGAAAATTGAGGTCTTGGGAGAGGTCCTCATTGCTGAGTAGAGTAACTAAAACTGAAATAGGGCTTTTGGCTGCTTTTTAAGACTTCTTCCTCACCATACACTTAGTTCACAGAGCCAGGTCCTAAGTGCTTCAGGAGCTACTGCTCAGGCAAAAGTGCTACTATAATGACATCTTGTAGCATATCTAAACTCTATTTATTCTTCATTGGTGGGGATTAGAGACTGTCTCAAGAGTTTGATAGTAGATTAGGGGTGGGTTTGTGTGGTATAACATGTGCATACGTGTGATTGGTCACATCCTTAAGAACCAAAGAGACTTTGATCAAGTCCCCACTGCTCAGTCCTCCCCTATAGAGATGCTGCCTGACCTCATAATTTCCTAGTGCCACACTAAGACACAAGAGCCCCCAGATCCCTGGCAGCCGTGCTGACTCCTGAACTCCTAGGTGCCTGATTACTGGATCTAGCTGGTAGGAACTGTATTCATCTTGCCCACCCCCATTCCCAGCTTATGACACAATTGTCACACCAGGAAATTCCAAGTAGACAATGAGGTCGCAGGGCAGTTTCTCCATGTGCACGATATCATGCGTGAAAGCTTTATACTCACAAGATCTTGCTTCTCCCTCAAGTTTTGCCCTTTCTCCTTCAGTCTTAGAAATTTAAGTATTTATTATCATAGTTTAAAACAATTGCAAGAGCCAAGCAAATGTTAAGCAATACTTCTGTTATTTTGAATTTGCCTAGGAGGAGATTTTTTAATATTCTAATACTTTAGAGTTAATATTATTTCACAATTAAAAATAATTTTGAAAATAATAGCATAACTTAAAAGAAGAAAGAGTAAAAAAATAATTTATTATGAAACAAGTAGATGCATTTGAAAAGAAAAAAGCATTTAATTACATCTTAGTATATTTGCAGTGATTCATGATGGCTATTTACATCAAATGATTTTTTAAATATTAAATATTAAATCCATTTAAATGCAATAAGTTGTATGGAGAATTTTCATCTTTATTTCAGAGTCATGCTACTTTAAAATTCGTCATTAGAGCTAATAAGAAATTATATTGAAACTACTCTGTACATTTAAATGAAGCATAAATCAATTATTGAAGCAAGGAATTTTTTCATCATTATAATGATTATTGGAATAAATTTAGTTCTTCAATGCTGCCTAATGATATCTTCAATAACAAAAATTTGCATAGACTTAATATTTACTAGGAACTCTTTAAATGTGCTTATAATGCCTTTTTTCAGGAAAAAATATTTTAAAAAAATTCTTATACAGTATTGGAATGCTCTAAATGCCAGATTCAGTTATCCTCAGTACCCTGGAAACGAAAATTAGATTCAGAATCAATATACTGTACTATCCATTTAACATCTAGTACACCAAACACTAACAACGTTTATGAAAGAGTAACAGACTCACAAAGGCTAAGCAGTAAAAAGCCAATCAATAAACTAAAGCAGTACTATAAAAAGCAGATTTTTGTATGTCAGTGACCTCCTCGGGTGTAACTCACAGAAGCTAATTCTCTTTTGGAAAAATATCCTTTGGAATTTCTTTTGAAATTCACCTGAAAATCCCTTTAGTCAGGCAGAAAGCACAGATACCAGCTGGCAGCACCACACACTTCAAACTTCTCACCACCCATGAAGAGCAGAACATAAAAACATAAAAATCATTGATTGTTTTGCTATTTATATCTCTGTGTAAGTTAGTATACTTATGTAATATCACTATCACTCTTTTATTATAATTATTATTAAGTATTATGCACTGAAAATTTGGGAAGATTTTTTTTTTTTTGCAGTACTGGAGATTGAACCCAGGGGCATTCTACCTCTGTCCTATTTTTTTATTCTTTATTTTGAAACAAGGTCTCACTAAGTTGTGGAGGGCCTCACTAAGTACCTGAGGCTGGCCATGAACCCGGATCCTCCTAACTCAGCCTCTCAAGTACTGGGATTACAAGTGTGCGCCACCACATCTGGCTGGGAAGACCTTTTAATAACATTATTATCTCATTTCTCACAACAATCTTCCTTGTTTTCCTACTACCTATATTAAAATGTGTCATAATTTTATCTGCAGCATTCCAAGGGTCTCTGAATCAGCAAGATAATAAAATTTAGCTATAGTGGCTGGTTATTATCCCCCACACAGATTATTTAATCCCCAGAAATGTGACCTTAAAATGTTCTGAATCTACACACAAAAAAATCTTAAAATACTTCAAAATAATGATGTTTTGTTAAGTGTATTTATATATTCTGTGACTTCTTAGTTCAAGCATTAAAAGATAATATAAGTGTTGAATCTTAATATAGCTGATCATTTATGAAGTAAGCTACTGATAATAGCTAACCTACTAATGCCTGAATATGGATGGAAGAAAGAAGGGAGGAAGGGAGGGAGGGAAGGAAGGAAGGAAGGAAGGAAGGAAGGAAGGAAGGAAGGAAGGAAGGAAGGTTGGCTGTTTTAATTTATCAGGTTACTACTTTTGTGTAAATATACTTTCTTGAATTTCAGAAAAGAAAGGGGGATTTTTAGCTAATATTGATGAATCTGCTTATTGGGAGTGTATCAGTGATATTAATGCCATGTTACTTGTGTTTTCTGCATCAGGAAAAGCATTAAAGACACCTGGAAGGAAAAAACAGAGTAAGAAATTCTCTACTTGGAAAACCAGCTAACTTATACAGGAATACTCAAGAACAAGCAACTAAGGAATACAGGTAGAAAATGTATGCATAACTATTCATTATGATATATTGTTTAGAGATGTAATGATTTAGATTTCAAATAACTGTTTTTATTGACTTCAACCTGCAAAGACCAGATTTCAGCCCTAGGAAAGCACGTTACTTTTCCATTGGTTACTCATGTTCATCTTCCTTACAAGGTAATGCATCATTTGTCTCAGTATCTGGGGGACTCACGGTTTCTATGACCAAAGTTTGTTGAACTTATTAGACATTGCGATGTAGGAGAAATCAGCCGTGATTTTGCACCTGCAGACCTCTGCTGTCTTCAGTGCAGTGCTGCTTAGTGGTTGCTTTGGTTTTAGACTTTGGCCAGTAGAGTGACTGATGGGGACAATGGTGGAGAAGGATGCTCAAGCTTGTAAGAGTGTTGTGCTGTTATACTCTCTCGTAGCTATTCATTTCTTTCCCTAGTTCACTGAGGGGGTGCATATGTTAGATACCATTAAGTCAACCATATACCAATACAGGAATCCCTTCTACAGGGATGCCTGAGAGATCAGGTAAAGAAACTGAGAGGTCAACTCTCCGGAGTGATCTCAAGTGAATATTCTTGAGTTTGTTTATTTGTCTGTTTTGCTTTGCTTGAGTTTTCAAATTTTCTCCCTTCATTGAGCTTATTCACTGCCTTTGTTCTGCCGTCTACCTATTGCTTTGTCTGCATGACATTGTGAGCAGGGTTTGGGGGAATGATAAACTTGTATACCCCTAACATTCAAAGGCAAATTTAAAAGCATAAGATCAATTTTTTGCTGCTTTTTTTTCTCATCAAGGTGCTGCCTTAACAGCAATTTGGTTTTGAGTGTCAGTGTGACTGAGATGTAATGCTTCTCTCAATCGCCATCTTCTGGGAAGTCAAATCAGAATGGCAATCATCAAGAAGTCAAATAACAATAATTGTTGGTGAGGATGTGGGGAAATAGGAACTCTACTCTGTTGTTGGGATTGCAAACTAGTTCAGCCACTATGGAGATCAGTGTGGAGATTCCTTAGAAAACTGGGACTGGATTTACCATATGATCTGGCTATACCGCTTCTGGGTATCTCTCCAAAGGGATGGGAATCAGAGAACTACAGTAACATATAAATACCCATGTTCATAGCAGCACAATTCTCAATAGCCAAATTATGGAACCAACCCAGGTATCCATCAACAGATGAATGGATCATAAAACTATGGGAAATATGCACAATGGAATTCTACTCAGCAATAAAGAAGAATAAAATAATGTCATTTGCAAGAAAATGGAAGGACCTGGAGAACATCATGTTAAGTGAGATTAGCCAGTCACAGAAAGTGAAGGGACGTATGTTTTCTTTAACATGCACAAGCTAGAGAGTAACTGGTATACTAGAAGGACTCCAGATAATGGAGGCGAAACCTCAGTGGAGGCAGGGAAGTGGCCTAAGGGAAGGGGAAGGAGAAGACTGAGGTTCATTATTGGAAATACTAGCATTAACTGTGTATATATATGTGAAATTCCAATATCAATATCAGTACTCTGTGTGGGAAAGGGGAAGATGAGAAGGCAGGGGGAGGGCACCAAGTGCTGTGTGCCTGTATGTCATTATCAACATGATTTATATTATGATGTGAGACCATAATGCACCAATACAAGCACATAAAATAAATAAATAAATAAATAAATAAATAAATAAATAAATAAATAAATAAATAACATTTTTAAAAGGCTGGGGGTATAGATCAGATGTACAGTGCCCCCGGATTCAATGATCAGTACCAAAATAAATAAATAAATTTAAAAAAATCATCATTACATATTATACTATCACAAAAAATTGTTTCCAGTTAAATTATAATATAAATTTTCTTTTTCACCTAGCATTCTTTCATCCTTATTTAGGGAACTGTTTAGATACAAACTAATTTGGACAGATTTTTAATATGTCATTCTTATACATACCTAAAAGTTTGTTTTATTTTGTTGTACTATATTTATTTACTTATTTATTTGTTATTTGCCAATACTGGGGTTTAAACACAAGGCCTTGCACATGGTAGGCAGACATTCTACCACTATGTGATATCTCCATTTCCCAAAATATTAAAATAAGTAAAATAAATTGATCAAGCTATTTCACAAAAAAAATTAAATAAAGAAAATCATCAGATCACCATAATAGCATAGAACCATTATGATGATGGGTTCACAGGAGCCCTTGAGTGTTAATTCTCTTCCCTCCTAAATGTAAGGTGAGGCAAGTCAGTCAGGCCTGATTTCAGAGTTATGAGCCCATCATTTACTGACTAGGTAACAGTTTGGCAACTTATTTAAACTCTCAGAACTTAATGAGCTAATGTATCTGAACTGTGCACTATAGTCTGCACATGATCAATTATCTTCTTTCCAATCATAGAATTCTCACTCTTATTATCATCTCAAAAACCTAACCATATTTATTAGTAGTCCACCACAAGAAAAATAAAACCATATAAGCATATCTCTAAAACATTCATATAGATTTTCTAAGTCTGTTTAGTCCAACCAAAGACAGGTGAAAAGAGTATTGCTATCAACTAATTATATATTACCACAAATATAAGTATAAAAACCTTCATCTTGATTCAGGCATTGTACGTAGCTTCTAACAGTGACCTTAAATAGTTTGTAATATAAGGCATGATGACTCACCAAACGCTTGTCTCAAAAAACTTATTTTGTTCCATTCTATGAATATTACCCATTGTCTATTTAAACATTTTTAAAATGTTTATATCTTCCCAGACTTATAACTCTGCTAGAAACCACATTTATGAAGTTTTCCATCTGTCAAGTTGCCATACTTAAATTTGTCTAAATTTTACCTTTTAAATCTCTTAAATCATCAAATGTTTTCTTCTAGTTCTATTATAACAAAGTTTTTCCATATTTTCTAAACTAGTTATATGTTACAGATCGACTCTGCTACAAACAGTAACCAGAAGAGGTTTAACTCTATCTCTGATAGAAATATAAAATAGGTAATAAATATTAATTAACTTTGAAAACTTTAAAACTATGACAGACTATAAAGTTTTCAAACTTGCAACTTAACTGGTTTGGTAGAGATAAAACATTGTGAGACATTTAAATTTTCAGTTATCTGAAGATAAAGTAATTTATGTGGATCAATGATCTTAGAAAGGGAAATTACTGGTAAAAATGAGATTTTTGTCTCCCAGACAATTTCACTATAAACTATGGTATGTTATTTGATTTCTTGACTTTAATAATTTAGAAAAATAACATTTTATCAGTCATAGAACCAAACCTCCAACATCCTTGTATTTTGAAATGTCTCATAAGAATATGGTGAACATAAAGCTAGACATTGTACACACAATAAAATGCTTCTTCTCTTTTCTACTCATATTCAACTCATTGTTATGACTGTAGTTTTTTGGTTTGTTTGTTTATCATTCAAATCTCACAAAATCTATAATCCCCCTTCTCTGAGCTTGGAATCTATTCCACTAAGAAAGTTACCATGCCTGGTAACAGATGTGCCCCGTTAACAACATTGTGTGTCACTTGTTTTCATGGGCTACTGTTTATAAACAGAGAAAATCTCAAGGACCAAGTGGCCAAAAGATCATCACAGGTGTATAGTGATGAAGTAAGAAGTCATCACCTTCCAATATCCAAAGGCAGAAGGAAGATAATATAAAATACGCATATGTAAGAAATACCAAGACTTGATGAAGGAAATAGTTCAAGTCATTCTATGTTCATCTATGAAGTTATCAATACGAATTTCAATAGCATATATAGGAAAGCAGAGGAAGTAGGGTGAGATCTGGAGAAACATATACTAAGTGCTGTGTGCATATATGCTTCTATCACTCTGAACCTTATTATGCTGAATAAAACAATTCACCAATAAAAATACATTTTAAAAGAAATACACTATACCTAGAAACATGTGATTTTTAGAAAATCTTCTGTTCATATTACAATTTGTACATTTTTAAATAGCTATAATTTTTAGAGTTGGTATGAAACATCCTGGTAGGAAATATTTTTTTGTTTTTCATATTCAGATAGGAGTGGTGCTTTCCCTCCATATAACATACCATTCTTTATCTTTGCAATACTTTCATATATGACAAATTTCATTGTGCCCATTGCACAGAAGGTATAATGGTTCAGATTTGGAATGTCCCCTTAGCCCTCATGGAAACAAGTTAGCAATGTCAGAACCGTGGCTTGGTTGCTAAGGAGGGGTCCCTGGAGGTGTGCCCTTTGGGATTATATATTGGTTTCTCTCTCTCTCTCTCTCTCTCTCTCTCTCTCTCTCTCTCTCTCTCTCTCTTCTGCCCTCCATGAAATGAGGAATAAAACTTTGTGCTCTCCCTCTCTCCACCTCTCGCCAACATGCTCTGAGATCTGCAGTCCCTGGCCTCACATGGACTGAACCCAAAAATCTCCAAGGAAACCATGAGCAAATAAATCTTCCTTTCTCTAAGTTACAAGGTCAATTCCTTTGATTATAGCTGTGAGAATGCTAAGATAGAAGGGAAAAGTACAACATTAAAGACAATACTTAGGTCAGGTTCAGGTATGAAACTACTTAGTGAAATCTACTTTCATAATTCCCTAGTTTATGAAATAAGTCTTTGGGACTAAGGTTTTTGATGTAGCATACATCATATCATACTGTCTTGACAGGAAGGGAAACATATCTAAATTAAATCATTTAAATCATTGCCACAGCCAAACCTAGTAGAAATGCTCTGTCAGCAATGGGAAAATGTTTGTATTTAAGTTATAAAATCACAGAATTTTGAGCTAACAGGAGCCACAGAGATAATGTAATCCAGCTCATTTCTTGAATAAGGAAACCAATTGTCAAGGAAAAGATGTAAATTACCCAAGATGATAGTCAATCCATGTCCGGTTTGGGACAATAGCCAGTCTCCTTACTCCAGGTTCTTTGTTTATTCACCTCTCATTCTGTCCTTTATATTCCTGAGGATCTTTAGAATTAAAAGCAAATTTAGACTCTGAAAGAGCCTAACAGTCCCTTTTATCTCATCAGGAGTCTATGTACTGTCTTCTCAATGTAACATTTTCTTTCATACTTTGCACTTGTCCATGCCTCTGCCTGGAAGTGTCCACTCTTCCTTCTCCATCCAAAAAGTTCCCTTCACTCTCATACAACTTCCTCATATGTTATTTTTTAACGTGAAGCCTTCACCAACTTCCATGAATCAGCCTCTTTTTCTCCTATCTAACAGTTTATGGTATGGTAGATAGCTTGTGTGCCCATTTCCCCCACCAGACCATGAGCAAATTTAATGACCATGCCCACATTAGGGAAGACTTCCTTGGTTGTAAATAAAGGAAACATATTTGAACTAATATCAGCAAGAAGGGTTTTGTTTTAACAATCTACCAGGTATCATGTGCATGTATGTTTTTATCACACTGAACTTCAATATGATATATAATTATAATGAGAAAAGAAAAGTATATTAAATAAATACATAAATAAATAAGTAAATAAATAAATAAGAATCCTGGATTGTCTCTCACAATACAGGGCAGGAAGGCAGCAGAATATCAGTAATGGACTGAGTGTAGGACTTGAGCAAGACAAGGAACCCAGAAAGATCACTCTTTTTTTTTTCTCTTGTTTCTGCCTCTTTCCATGTATCTACTTTACTTTTTTTTTTTTTTTTTATCACAGAGCATGTGTCTCTACTTCCCAGAGCACAGGGTTGAAAATGGACAGCACTGACAGCTGTCCTGCTAATGTCATCTCTACTTAGAAATACACCATATAGAATTGAATTTTTTCTTTTCTTGTTTTGTAAATTGTATATTTGTACTTTTACTGGTGAATTATAGTCTTACAGTCTCATATCATAATGCAGTTCACAGTGATAGTGACAGACATGTATACAGCTCTTGGTGGGCTTTACCCTGGCTTCCTCCCTACTCCCCTCACTTCCCCATACATATTGAGAATGGCACTGGTGTTCTCACATATGTACATAACTAACGTAATGGAAGTGGTTGCTTCATTGATTCTTCCTCTTCCCTCATCCCTGACCACCTCCATCACTCCATTAGGGTTTTTTCTCCATTGTATAAAGTCCCTCTTGAATTCTTCTTACTCCCTAGCTTTTGCACATGAGAGAAAACATATGATTCTTAACTTTCTATGATTGGCTGATTTCATGTAACATAATTTTCTTCAGGTCCATCCATTTTCTTGCAAATGACTTAACTTTGTTCTTCTTTATTGCTCAGTAGAATCCCATTTGGGTGTATATCCCATAATTTTTAATCCATTCATCTGTTGATGAACACATAGGTTGGTTCTGTAATTTGGCTGTAGTGAACTGTTTTCTATAAACATGGATATGCATATATTACTATAATATTCTGATTTAAGTCCCTTTGAAAAGATACCAAGGAGTGATATAGTTGGATCATAAGGAGGATCCATTCCCAGTTTTCTGAGGAACCTCCACACTGATCTCCATAGTGGCTACACTAATATGCAACCCCACCAACTGTATATAAGAGTTCCTATTTCCTCACATCCTCACCAGCATTTATTGCTGTTTGAATTCTTGATGATCACCATAGTACTGGAATTTCTTAGTGACAAATACAATTCTCAGGAGCACTTGGTCTAGCCTGGGCAGATGCTCATTCCTCTACTAGTCCACTTTGACCAGGGGACACAATCACAGAAGCATGGCTGATTTCACTGTAACTCTGCTGGGTGGAAGAATAAGTCTCTAGGAAGGAGGGCAGAGTATTGACTGGAAAGATCAAACTGGGTTACCACCATGGGGTCAAATTTATCCATGTATTCCCCTCTCCCCTTAACTAACACACATTACCAACACATGGATGAATTTAGTGCTTAGGACTATGCTAGACCAAACATTTTGAATGAATTGCTTCAACATATGTTATACAAACTCATGATTTTTACACAAGTAAACTAAGAATCATAGGGAATAAATGACTCTTTCAAGACCATATGAATAGTTAGTCCCAGAGGAGAATCCAGATCTCTAGAATGTTAGTCTTAGGCTTTTATTTAAAGTTTATTAAGTACTGATTTTGCACCAGGTAATGTTCCAAGTGCTTTACCAACATTATCTCAATTAATCCTTATAAAAACACTGTGGTGAGTACAATTATTATTCAAAAAAGTCTGAAATTAAATAACTGAAATGGATCATTGCCAGGATTCAATGCCAGAACAGCTTTACTGGAAAGTTATAAGTCAGCGCTGCACTGCCCAATAAAATAGAATGTGAGCTACATATATGATTTTTATGTATTATTTTACTCACGTTTTTAAAAGTAAAAAAGCATATGAAATTTTCATTTTAATGATACATTTTATTTAACCCAATATATCTAAAATATCATCATTTCAACATGCATTCAATATAAAATTTATTATAGCACATTCTTTTCTTTGAACTAAGTCTATGCTTATAGCATAACTCAATTAAAATAAGCAACACTTTGAGTACTCAATAGCACCATCTGGGTAGTAGCTATCACGTTGGACAGTGCAGCTCTAAATGATTATATTCAGATGCCCATCAAAACTAGTCTAAAACTCATTTTTTGAGGTGACATAAGAACAAATAATCAATCAGACATTATTATTTCTAGCCTCCTCTGAATATCACATCCAATATTGCACAACCTGGTCCAAGGAAGATCATTCTAATTTGTGATTTTTTTGCCTTCACCCCAATAAACTATTTTCAATGCTACAACAGGCACAATGGAAGGTGTTGAAAATAAACTCCAACCTGTGGCTCCGACGGTTTCTACCCTCACAGCAGGAGGGCACATCCCAAGAGAAGCTGCCATGGAGGATGGGCTACACTTTGTGACATATAAAAGGAATCAACTGAATATCAGTTACTCACAGATAGTGCAACATATCTTGTTGTTTATTCTGTTCTCAAAACACCCCCTTTCACTAGTCATGGGAGGTAGATGTATTTTGATTAAGATGGCTTTCCAAGTTTGAGTGTAAACTTTTTGCAAAAGTGTTTTAACCCATGAAGGAGGTAAGCATGTGTCCAGCATGCACCTCTGCCTCGTTGCTCAGGTAGTGGGCAGCAATTAACATCACCAGCTGATGCTAGTTCTCTTTTCAACATGATTTTCAGCACTGGGAAACAATTACATATATGAGAAGAAACAAGACTATTGAGAATCCCACTAATGTGTAAGATACATAAGGTGAAAAGTGAATAAATTGATTACGTGATCCAGTTCATAAATTCCATGAGCTCACAGCTCCATGTTATCATTTGTATAAATTTCTAAAACATGTGAGATTTAGTCACATAAATATGAGCACTTTGTTTTATTGATGAGCACATTTAAAGAGATTAGAAACTATTCTAAAATTTAAACATTTAAGAATTAACCACCACATCCATTATTGATCTATCTTTTTTTTAAAGCATGGTATTTTCATAAAGCTCTTCTACATATTCCTATCATAGAGTTCAGAACAACCTATACCTAACTATATTAATAAGAAATAAGATGTATTAAAATGAATACATTTGCATCACACTCATTGCTGATATCCATAATCTATTTTCTTCTATGTAGAGTAGGCGCTCATTTGCAAATTCAACATATTAATCATAAAGACATTTGTTTTTCCGATTTGTTAAGTTTTTGTCATATGCTTTTGTCACTGACCACAATATAGAACAAATGAGAAGACTTTAAAACAATAGAGACAGGACCTGCCTTGAAGAAATATATAATTTAAATTCTTTCTTGAGAGAGACAACACAAACAGGATAAATTACTACACGACTCCACTAATTGCCCAAGTAAATAAAAGAGATGCAAACAGAAAGAATCATGCTAATTGATTGAGGAAAGGAGATGGTAAATCTGAGATATCTACCTGAGAGAGTGCTAAGCCCCAGAAAAGCTTGGGAAATACATTTGAAATAAACTTTTTAATAAATCTGTGGTGAAATTAAAAAGAAAAACCATTGATGACAAGAAAAGAAGATTGTATTTCAAAGAGATACCTTGCACTCCTTTGTCTATTGAATCACCATTCACAATTGCCAAGAGATGGGATCAACTAAAATATCTGTCTATCGATATGTGAATGGGTAAACAAAACACATATATGTACTGAGTCATCACACTGAACAAATTTAAATTACAAGACAAAGAACTGAATTTTAGGTACAGATAGAAAGGAATGAGAATCTTAAAAACAACCTAAAGATACCTGAGACATGCAAAGCCTCCAATAAATGCTTTTCCCTTTCTTTTTTGTGGTATTGGGTATTGAACTCAGGGGCATTCTTCCTCCAAACTACACCCCCAGCCTTCTTAGTTTTAGTTTTAGTTTTAAATGATATCTCACTAAGTTGCTGAGGGTCTCCTTTAATTGCTGAGGCTGGCCTCAATCCTGCAATGCTCTTGTCTCAGCCTCCCAAGTACTGGGGATTGCAAGTGTGCACCACCGTATCTGACTTGAAGGTTTCTTATTATTACAAAAGATGTGGGAAGTGGTGAGAATACTTCACAAGAAGGCAATAATATCAACATACTGACATAATGGCTGGAATGACTTGGGAGCTATTTTGACTATAATGTTTTAGAGTGAAAATTAGCTAGAGTCTGGGTAAATAAGAAGGATAGAAAAATAGAAGTGTAAAAACCTGATTGAGCAAGGCAAAAAGAAAAGTTCAAAAATAGAGCAATGTTTAGGGGAAACAATTGCCTAATTGTGAAAAGTTACTACGGGGTATGATGACTTAATAAAATAAAATGATGT
>PVLC010026861.1:0-22348 GCA_004027655.1 Graphiurus murinus
TTTGCGGGTCTCGGGATTGAACTCAGGGGCATTCAACCTCCGTGCTACACCCCCAGCCCTATTTTTTATTCTTTATTTTGAAACCGAGTCTCACTAAGTTGCGGAGTTCCTCACTAGGTAGCTGAGGCTGGCCGCGAACCCGGATCCTCCGGTCTCAGCCTCCCGAATGCTGGGATTACAAGCGTGCGCCACCACGCCCAGCTTCAAGTCACATATTTTTGAATTTACATTTTAATGACTTTGAAATCACAAGGGGTTTTATAGTTGATGACTGCATTTAATATAATGTCCTTCCCTTCTCCCAAACTTAATTAAAAACTTAAGTTGAAATCATCCGTAGAATTGAGAAAATAAGGCATGTGTGTTAGAGACTGGACTTTTCTTATCTTGAGGATAAGGTGATGGAACCCTACATTTGTCCTTTACAGACCACCTTGCTGACCTTGAATTAGAACACTTGATGAAGAAAGTGTCAGTTACAGTGACGATGACTGTGGTGTGTTCTGTCCTTAGCTTGGGGTGGGAGGGGACTTGTCATCTGGCTCCAGACAAGGCTATCGTTTTTGGAGACAAAGCATTGATAGCAGTGGCTTTCAATCTTTTATTAATGACTCACAGTAAAAATAATATAGTTTGCCTTTTGCCCAAATAACTCACATGTTCATACATGCAAATGTTTCACAAAACAATAGTTACCAGTCTTCATATTTTTCTATTCTTTCCTGTTTCATTAAAGAAACCCCACTCAGTTATTTCCTCTGGGCATTTGATCCACTGAGTTCATTTCATATCCCACTGATGGATTTCAACCTACCCTTTTAAAAACTGCTTTACAAAGTTAATTAAGCAGGAGGAATAAAATTGGTCTTATTCAGAGGCACACTGGAATTCCCTCCTGTCTGTGTAAAAGGGTAACAAAAAAGACTGATAAGTACTAGTAAATTAATAAGATAAATTATCAGTACAAGTAAAACAGAATAAAAAGAAAACGGGATTATAGAAGTTAAAAAATCCTCCTGATTATGCAGATTCATTGCAGTAAGTGCAGATGGTCAGCTGTGGAGTGCTTCAGTGAGACCACAGCTGGTTTTGTTGTTGGTTACTTTCCTAAGGTGTGAAACTGAATGCTGAGATCCTTAGGCTGTAGCCAGGGTGCAGCCAGAGAAGCTACTGAGTGAGGTCTTGTTTATCAGACTACAGGCCATCCAGATCGAGTTTAGGGGAGGACCTGGAGAAAGGTGCCTGTTTGGCTGCTGATGAACTCACGCCAGTTGCAGTCAATGAGGCCCTCCCTCTGTAGCCCTGGCTGCCTGGGAAAGTGGCGCATAGCCAGCAACTGTCCTCTTTCAGCATCAGTAAAGGGAGCAAAAAACCTTCGAGTGGCAGAAAGGGAATAATGGGAACTAAGTCAATACTGAAAATGCATTCTCAACCTTGAACACTTAAGGAAAAACCTAACCTACAATGAAAGTACATACATTAGGTGACATATGTATATCATATTCATAAGCTGATTTGACTTGTTTCTGTGTCTAGAATTTTGTGGAAGAAGAATGAAGTTGCTGACTATGAAGCTACAACGTTTTCCATCTTCTATAACAACACTCTGTTCCTGGTCTTGGTCATTGTTGCTTCCTTCTTTATATTGAAGAACTTCAACCCCACAGTGTATCCTTTAGAAGGTTGATTAGCCTTATTAGAAGCCTAGAAACAGTAGTTGGTTTTGTTTTGACTTGTCTGAGTTCTTTAGTGGAAAGAAAAACTGCTCTGGGAGTCAGTCCATTAAAAAGCACTGACTTTAGGTAAGTTTCTGGACACTAAGAGAACAGTTAGTTCTTGGTTTGATTTAAAATTTCTTTAAGTTTGTAAATTGTAATTTTATGTTCAATAACAAGTATTATACAGTAGTCTTCTATTATGTATGTGATTTTGTATACCTGCCTACTTAAAAAAGTTCCAAGGAGGCAAAACAAACTTGCCTTTGATAGCTCCTGGCAGAAGCACATATGCTGCTGTTATTTTTGGGCTTTGGGGTTGGATGGGTGGCCAATGTAAATAGGAACAGTTCATAATATCATAATAGTGTGTCAAGCTGCTTTTAAATCGAGCTTTTGGGCAAGAGGCATTGTCTCTTGTTAAGGTAGTTTATTAAAGGCATTGTCCAGCAGTGTGCAGCTCAGCTTTTTAACAGTTCAGGATCATGAATATCAACACTCTCCAGCTGTATCTTTAGGAAGTAGTAGGCTGGGAACAGCTATGAACTTTCAGAACCCTCCTTGCTTCTAGGAGCCAACTCTAGCAGGACACCGACTGGTGGGAGCTTATTCCCTTGCTGTTGGGGGCAGGGACAAGTCTCCCTGCATGTTCTTTTGTCAGCTCTTCTCGTGAAGGCTAAATGGAATTCAGATGTGTTCTTGCCATCAAGTGTTTCAGGTTTGTCTCAAGTGTTTTGTTTTTAAAACAGGAACACATTTCCTGTGAATATTTTTCATTCTTTGTAGCCTCCTGCCTTGTAAATTGTGTTCAGGAACAATGGGCCTGCTGCACATCACTGTGATTATACGGAGTGTCAGGAGGGAAACTCTATTCCAAAGAGATGGGCTCTTTTAATTTAATTGAAAAACAAACTTTAGTTTTCCCTTAACATTAAATTCTTACAGGAACTACATTTTGTCCATCAGCGCTTCATCGGGACTTATCGCCCTCCTTTCAACTGGTTCCAAGTAGACCGTGTCAGCTCAGCTCCCGGCTCTGTATAGATGGGTGGCCTGTGGCATATGGGAAAAAAGCAGGGTGGTCAGGGTGGGAAACACACAAGATGTTTTTATAGTCTGGAGTTCGAGGCTTTAAAAAAAATGCAACCGAATGTAATTCAGTGTTTGTTTATTGGCTCTTTTTGACAGATTGTTGAAATTAAATGAATTGAAAGGGAAACTCAGAGTACCAGGACATTTATTAAAAGACAAGAAGTCTTGAAATGTGCTATAATCACAAGAGGAGAAAATAACTTGTTTCCTTGATCTGTCAGAGGTCACAGTAACCTGGGCTGAGCTGTTATTATTTATAATAGTAGCAAGAAGTTAATAACTGGTTCTCTGTGTTCCAAGCACAATATTACAACTTTTTTTTTTATAACCATAAATATCAGAATGAATCCTCTTCCTGAGGGATTGAACAGAAGCCTCATGTTTACAAGCCTCTGAACTTGTGATTTGTAATAACTCAAAAGTTAAACACATGGTTTCTCCAACTTGGTGAAAAGAAACTTGTGGAAAAGTTTTTATTTTTTTCCCTTTAAAAGAAGAAAGGCAGCCAAGGTATTAACCTAAAAATAGTGCCTAGGCCGGTGAGAGTTGGCCTGCGGGGTTAAAGCACACACTGCTCAGCTGTGTGGCTGTGGCCCTGGGTGGCTGGGAGGTCAGCTTGACCTGCTGTGTTGGCTTCACTTGTCACTGGACCCATTATTTTCCTTGTCCAGTGTCTCTTGCCACTGGAAGAAAAGTGAGTGGGAACCTCTTTCCTGAATATTGGCATATAAACGACCAGTGTAATTTTGTGAACTCCGTTCTGGAATTCTAAGAAATCTCTGAGGAATTCACAGTGGTTTAAGTGCTTGTCAAGCACTTTTCCATTAGATCTTTCATAAAGTTAGGTTTTCAGTACATAGGTTCCTGTTGATTGTGAACAAAATACTGATCTCTTCAGCCCTTGGAGGTCCAGCGAGCAGTCTTGCATTTTAGTATCTGTACCAGTGTGTGTACAGATACCATTTTCAGTTTGTTCCATGACTGAAAGTTTGGGAAGCTCTTCATCATTGCTTATGATACCTGTTTCATATTCTTGCCAGCTTTTGACTACATGTGATTATTTCCTACAAAGAGTACCTCAAAGGGAACATATTCCTAATCTTAAGCTAGGCATGGTGGTGCATGCCTGTAATCTCAGCTACTTGGGGCTATTTTGAGGCCAGCCTGAGCTACTTAGACCCTGTTTCAAAGTAAAAGAAAAAGGGCTGGAGATGTAGCTCAGTGGTAGAGCACACCTGGGTTCAATTTGCAGTACTGAAAAAAAAAATAGTTGAATATTATAAGAGGTATTACTTATACCTATGTAAAGAGATATTCATCTGGAGTTCAGCTTCTACTTACATGATGCTATTGGATGTGATGGTGGTCTGTATCCAAGAACTTGGAAGGAAGATGGGGCAGGAACACATTTGTATAGTGACCCAGATCATCATTGTCTGCAATTGAGGATCACTTCTCATTATTGCTTCTAGAAGTTTGCAGTTCTTTGCTGCATTGTTATCTGAGTGTCATGTGGAATGACAAGTCAGAAGAAATTCATTGCCAATGTACAGTTAGGTAACACATAAGAGGTTCATTTTTTTTTCTTTTTTCTTTACTGTTGATTTAAGAACAGGTGTTTGGCTGGTGGCATGGAGTTTGTATACCAGTATATTTGCTTATTCGATGAAATGATTATTTGAGAAACCGTCAGTGTTTACTGTTTGTGACCAGAGCTGGGCCAAATGCCTGTTCAGTGGCTGGTAAGGACTTGCCTCTAGATGGCAGGGCATGTGAGGATGGGAAGAAGCTACCACCATTCTCAGTACAGTACAGTGTGGCTGAGATGGGTGGTGAAATGGATTTCAGCCTGATACTCCTGATAGATTGTGTCTTGAACCAAAATTGGCAGGAAAGTGAGTGTGCAGCATTTTTCTGTTCCAAATGTTTCCTACAGCATTCTGTTTTAGTACCAACAGTTTCTCTAGGTTTCTATACTGCTAGGTGGGTTTCTGCACATATGATTATATGTTCATAGCTCAACTGTTTCCATTAAGGACTTATTATACCAGTTCTTTACTGTTGGGAAATGTAGAACCTTCCTCCCATTATTGTCCCCCTCATCAAAATGAGCTGTGTTGCACATGGAATTATGTGATATCTCAGGCTTAGGCAGTAAAAACTTGTCAGAATTTTCATCTTAAAAGACCCCCTGCCCAATCAGAATAAAAGGGATTCTGCTGTAATTGGAATTCAAAGTAATTACATTCCTGTTTTTACACTCAGGTATACACTTAGAGTATTAAACATTATTTCCTTATTATTAGTGAAATAAAATTCTTGGGCTGAAGTTTACAGGTTGTTCTATTTGGTATATTTATTGCAAGTTGGAAAGGATAATTTTAAACAAGATTTGAAATGAACTGAAATACGGAGGTTGAATTTATGCTCAAAATTCTTAAAAGTTTGGCTTATTGTTGTATGATTAAATTTTGCTTTTTAAAATCTGGGTTTTCCCTAGACTTCTTTATAAGAACCATATGCATAAGTACATTATCTTTATCACGTTCTTTCATGTCAGTGGTCATTTTAATTTCCCACAGGTGTCAACTGCGTTTCCATGGTTACCAGTTGGATGTCTGAGGCACTGACAGGCTAGTGCTGTCGCAGTGAAGAGGAGGAGGCAGGCCGCCTTGGTGCTTGCTATGCCTCTTTGCTACTCTGTGCCTTTTTTCCCCTGTGCATTCCAGTTGATAAGGAAGGTACACAATACACCTACCTACATGTATGGGAAACACCAGTTTACAGATAAATCTGCTTGGGCAGAAGAGCCATCTCCCACCTCGGTGGATTCCTGAGCCAGGGTAGTTAACAGAAGATAAGGATGGTCTTTTGACCTCTTGTTTAGATTTTCAGGAAGGTGGTTAGAGACCAACTTCTCATTGGCCTTTAGGAGTTTTCATTGAATCTCTTTGATTTTTTTCCTCTTGCCTAATTCCTGAATTTGGACTCATACTTAAGCCTTTTAACTTAAAAATTCTCAAAATTCACAAAATTACTTCTGCATAAAACTTTGTAGCTTAATGCTCTGTAAAGGAGCATTGGACTAGAACACAGTCTGGATTCTGATGTGGTTCTGCTGTCAGTGGACAGTGTGGGTTTGGGCAGGATCATTCTTCTCCTGCTCTTCTTTGGTCAAAGATGTGGCTCCACAGATGAAAACTTCCCTTGAACCTGGGCCATCTCCATCTCTCTCTTGACTTGGCACTTCTGTTTATGAAAATGAAGTCTTGGTTCTTGAGATGGGAAGCCAGCACAAGATTTCTAATTTGCATTTCCCCTGCCAGAGATTTCAGTATAGGGATGGCTGCTACCCAGGTCATCCTGCAATGCTTCAGAGTATGTTCTCTGCCAGGGCATTCTTTCCAGAAGACAGAAAATCAGAGGGTATAGGATTTTTTTCTTAAGGATATCATTGTGAAATATATTATCTGCTATATTTACCTTAGCAGATAGCAAAGCAATAGGTTTGTATTTGTTTTGGATCTGGTGTCTTCTAAATGGGCCTGCAAAGCTTTAACCTTAGTGCACAGTGTTCTAAAACCTCAAAGACAAAGTAACTAATGGTGTTCTCCATTAATAAGAGAAAACCTTGGAGAGCAAGCAGTCACAGCCTTTTTCTATCACTGCTATTTCTGTTAGGAACTCAGTGCAGCTTAGCCGTCAGCATAATTTAGGTGATTGCCTATTTCGTGGTGACATTTTATATATGTGAAGAACATATACATATCTTTTATAATAAAAATCAGATAAAAATTATCCTGAGTTGCACAAAATGCTTTTATTACTCTAAGCAAATCAGTTAAATTGCATTTCCCATTAGACAGCACCTCAGCACATTTATACATAACAGTAGTTCACTGGATTTGATACACAGTGGACAACTGAAAAAAAATAATCCATTTCCATCATTAGTCTGATACTCATGGACACACAAAAAGTCAAACTCCCTATTAGACTATAGGTAGTGGAAATAAAAAATAAATATTTCTTGGTATCTCCACTAACATTTTAATATTTAGGATTGAACAATGAAACATCTGAAAATAGCTTTTTAAAATGATACTTTTTTTCCCCTGTAAATCTTAGTGACTTCTATAAGGAGAACTTGTTGACATGATAGCTAAATTTAGAATTTTATACATCCTCAGATGACCAAAGAGAGTTGAAGGACCACTCCCATCCCGGCAAAAAGAAAAACATGTTTTCTCCCTTTTCATAGATATCCACAGCACAGAGTACATTCTTAGGTTTTTCTCAAGTGGGATGTTACGGAGGGCAGGGCTAGAAGTGCCTCAGATTCTGAGTACACCAAGGCTGAACCCCTTTAATCCATGCAGAGATTTCATGCATATGGTGTAATGCATATAGTATGATTATAGAATCAGGAACTTGTTGAGCATTTTGCTTTTCACTAGGCAAAGTAGTTCACCCAGTGTATTCTGAGTAGAGAGAACATTTTTCACAAAGCCTATGATTTACTTTCATAATCCTAACTCCTCAAAGATACCAAGCAGTACATTGTAAAATCCCAGTGCTAAACTGAACATTTGCCTTTCTGGGCATTTTACAGGTTTATATCCAAAACGAAGCAGGTGTATATTTATTTCTAAAGCCCAAATATTTAAACTCAGACTGTATTTACAAGCAATTGAAAGTATAAAGCAGGTTTTAGTAAAGTGTGTAAAAAAATGAACATTTAATTGCAGATAACGTTACATTTTATTTAAAGCCAAATTCTCATATCAAGTGTATCCCTGCCTTATAAATTAGCCATAATGTCTCTAGTTATAGAGACATCCCTTTACCATCTCTACATGTAAATAGACATAGCATTAGAATCCTAATAGACACCCTGAATAAATTGTAGTACAGGGCCAAGCAACAGTTAATATTTAAAAGGTCATGAGAGCAAATACCTAGAAATATTATTTTTTGTTCAGTGACAAGTGAAGTAAAACTTGATAATATGACAGCAAAGGAAAACAAAGTAAAATCGTTTCTCCTTATTCTCCCAAGCAAGACTTCTGAGTGAAGGTATCCTACTGTCTTTTATACAATTCATATTGCATCTGGATTTTGTTCTTTTGAAAAAATAAATCTGTACAACCTTCCTTTAAGTTACCAAATGCCCGAAGGTAATACATCTTTCCCCCCAACTCTTTCCATTGCGTAAGCATGAGGCGGATGGAGCAAGGGAAGGATAAGGGACTCCAGTCCAAGATAAGAAAATAGAATGGATTTCTTGGTTGTGAGTTTTCAGATGTGCTTGGAACTCAGGTGCGCAGTGGTAGCAACAGCAGACACCTCAGAGAATCCAGGGACACTAGAGGTTGAGCAGCAGGCTGCGACGTGATCGGAGGCTAGTGACACTCCCATATGGGGTTCAGAGCGCTATTTACCCATGCAGCTTCTGAGGCTCATGCATCACCTTAAGATCTATAGTCCTTTTTGCTGTAGGGCTTGTTACGCAATATGTTATCAATCTCATTAACCACGTGTGATGTCATCTTTGGGAGAACCTAGGGGTGGGAGGAGAGAAACAAAGGATGTGGTTAGGTCTCTTGAGCATTGTTTTTTTTTTTTTCTTGCTCAGTATTAGGCAGAGTCATCTAGACTTGCATAAGTTCACAACCACAGCAGGAGTGTTGGTTCCCCACTGGGCTAGCTCTTTGCCACCAGGGATCTTATTAATTAACAGAAAAAAACAAGATGGAAGTGAAGGGCTCAGAGAAATATAGAACTATAACTTGAGCCACATAGATAATTTTAAATTTCTGTGTGTGTGTGTGTGTGTGTGTGTGTGTGTGTGTGTTGTAGCTTAAACCCAGGAACATTCTACCTTTGAGCTAATCTCCCAACCTTATTTTATTTTTTTTGGAAACTGTCTCACTAAGTTCCTGAGAGCCTCCCTAAGTTGCTGAGGCTGGCTTTGAACCTGGGAACCTCCTGTCTCATCCTCCCAAGTACTGGGATTACAGGCATGTGCCACCACACCTGGCTAATTTAAAATTTTCTAGCAGCTGCCTTCAAGTAAAAAGAAAAAGGTGAAATTAACACATTCATTATATTCAAAGCATTATCATTTCAACATGAAATTAGCATAGAGAATTAAGATACTTTTTAAAAAAACAACCCTTCAAATCCTGTGCACATTTTACATCATATCTGTGTTTGGACTTGTCACTTTCATGTACTCAGTAGACACATGTGGCTAGGAACCGGACCAGTGGTCAGTACTCAGTACTGGTGTAGAAACAGGTAAGATTCCTTCCAGCTGGTCTTCTGAACCCTGGTGAAGGATGACCAGGGTCAGCAGGGATCCTGGGTAGACAGGCTAGCATGAAAATTAGCGCCATGACAAGGACAGACTGCATGACAAAGGTGTGGGAAATTGGGGCCACATGCCGAAAGCTGCAAGTGCCATTTCATGGAGTTGGAACTTGCTTCTCTAGGCAGTGGGCAACCTCTCAGGGCTTCTGATTTGGGAGGGACCCCTGCAGACACCCGGGGTGATCTACAGGATGAACTGGAGGAGGCTGGCAGGGGCCACAGATATTAGAAACATTGCACTCCCGGGAGGAGGAAGTGGTTCTAGATGCCCTAGAAGGATTGTGTTTAGGGCCTGTGGGTGTCGGGAGAAAAGACTTGGAGGCAACTCGGGACTTGGTAGTTGGGGGGCTGGAGTGGAGGACTTGGGGCCCTTGCATGGGTGTGCTCACTGAAGCCCTGGGAAAGGAAGAGCTCACCCACCCAGGGCTAGTGCTGACTGAAGGTGCACAGCATCCCCTGAGACAGGGACAGAGATGACTTTCTTTCTGGTAGTCTGACCCTGTGTGGAGGCCGTGGTAAAATGCAGTTATGACGACCAGTTCTGAGGTTTCAGCCTCGCCCTTCCTTTGCTGCAATCCCAGTGGCCAAGGTGACCCTGTCTCCACTTAGCACTATCCTCAGAAACCTTGGGGTTTGGCAGAATACTGGAACTTTTGGTTCTGGTTAGTGTTTTGCTGTCCGAAGCTGAAGGAGGAGAATGGTTTCCCGCTGGCCCTGTAGTCTCATGGTCTATGCACAGCCATTATGTTCTTTAAAAAATCAGATTGTGACACTGAAACCTAGACATTGGATTTGTTGGGAGTTCTGTGTCTAAAGTACAGTGGTCCAGCCGTTTGGGATGAAAACATTCTTCATTCATTACCCCATAAAATTTATCAGGTAGAAAAGAGATGTAAACATTAAAAAAAAATGAACCATAAAAATACTTGAATGAAACATGAAAAAAATGTATAGCTATAGTGTTGGAAGACCAACATTTTCAAGAGGAGCCATACTTCCAAAGCTTCATATGAATCACTCAGTTTTTTAAGTGTTGGTGACAATTTTTCAGCATTTTGAGCTACTGTGTAGATTAACAGAGCCCCTTCCCCTCAGCCATGAGTTGTGAGACCCTAGAATGGGAGCCAGGGAGCTGGTAGTGTCTGTGAGGTGGTGGGGCATCTGGGAAGGCCGCCCTGGATTGAGCTCACATTGGTCTGGACCTGGGGAGGGAGCAGGGTTTTACAGGGCTAGGGTGGTGGTCACTCTGGAGACAGAGGACGGATCACTGTTACCCCTGGGGATCTGAGCTGTTCCTGGAGCTTAGGGTTCCCAGGAGGGAGGAAGGTGTGTGTGTGTGTGTGTGTGTAGAGAGAGAGAGAGAGAGAGGAGTTTTAAGCTGCTTGTGGGGGGCAATTCTATTCATTCTTCAGGGGTGAAAGGTGAGACCTGTGCAAGCTTGGTGGGCTGTGGTTTCTCCCCATTCTCTCCTACTGGGTGAGGCTCTGGCTTAGGACACCCTCCAGCCTTTGCAAGTTTGAAGCACGTTCCATCCTTCAGAGCATTTGCCTTCTCAGCCTTCCAGAAGTTTCCTTTCTTATACCTAGCAGCTGGTACTCCATGCTTTATCCTGCATCCAGTCCCACCTCAGCCACCTGGTCTACGCCTCCACATCTAGGGCCAGGTCGTCCAGGACACATTCCTCAGTGTCGGTGCATGCAGATGGAGTGGAAAGGGGAGGGCTGCTGAGCCTCACTGCTCTGGTAACACCACTCCTGCTCCCTTACCTTTGAGCACCAGGTAGCAGCCCTCCTCCTTCCTTACCCTTTGGGCACAGAAAGCCCATCCTGTTCACAGTCAGAGCAGTGATGGAAGGAAATGCTTTGGGAAGAAAAGTGTGGCTCAGTGGATCCCCTTCACGTTCCCTTTCGGCAAAGACTCACAGTCCTCTACAGCCCAGCCCTAGAGTTATTCTTTCTGCCTTCCTCTGGCAGTAAGATTTCCCTCTGGGGTGGCATAGTTGACCTGTGTTAGCAAGAGAGTAATCCTGCATTCCTCCCTCTTCCTGCCAAGCGATGTGATCTGTCTTCCCTAAACCTGCAAAGTCCTTCTTTCTGCCTCCGTCACCTGGGTGACTGCCTCTTCCCATCATTCTTTCCACAGAGCAGCCAGAGCAACCTTAAACGTTCAAAAGGAAACATGTCCTTAAAACCCTGCAAAGGATCCAAACCCAGAGGATAAATGGTCCCCGTGACATCCTTCCTGCTATCCACTCAGCATACCCCCTGCCCTCTGCTCTCTCTATGTTGGCCATGCCGGCCCGAGGCAGGCAGGGTGAAGATAGCCAACATCTCCCCCGCTCAGGGCCTTTGCACTGCCTGTCACAGCCTTTCACAAAGCATGAGAATTAAGGTGAAGGCCTTGGAATCAGCATCCCAAGGGGCCTGTTGCAATGACATTATTTATAATAGGCTTGCCTGTTTCTCAATTAGTCTCTATTACACCATCCCACTTATTGACTTAATAGCCCTTTTTAACAGTCTGAAGTATATTTTTTGGAACGTAAGTCACTTGGAGATGGACAGCATCCCCTCTGAGTGCCGTGGTGTGGCCAGTGCCTGGTACACCGCAGGCCTGTGAGGGAATCAGAGGACAGAGCTCTTCGTTCCCTCTTAGCCTGTGAACAGTTTGAGGGCAGGATCCTTTTCTTGCTATCATAGTACTCTTGCTGCCAGCCTGGTGCCAGAGGGAATAAATACTCCATAAATACTAGTGGAATAGAAGTCATTGGGCTGAACTTCAGTTCTTTTGTGTACAGACTGTTCCCTGTCCTCTCAGCATCCTGCAGCCTTATCTTTTCTCTGTGCATAACTGAAGATAAGAGAGGGTAGGACATCTCCTAAGAGGGGGCATTCTCCATGAAGAGACCGGTACCCCACAGAACCCAGGAGGAACTGTGGGCCTGGAGGGGTTCTTGGAAGCAGAAAGATGAAGGTGATTATCCTGCTCTATAGATCTAAGAAAGTGGTGGTGGGACAGGTGGTCTGTACCATCTATCCCTTGGCATATTCTGGGCTCCTTTTTAAGAGGGTTCCTAAAACACTAATCAAGCTTGTACCTTTGGGGAGAGGCGACAGGACTGTGCTTGTGTTGCAGGAACAGGTGGGAAGGGAGGAGCTGTGAGACAGTTCTGTTTCTCAGGGAACAAGAGGGAAACGGATACCCTGCCTGTTTCAGCAGTAGTGGCCATGGCCAGAGAAGTGGGCAGGCTCATTCCTGGGCCTTCATCAGGGCCCAGAGTAGGGCAGGCTCAGGACTGCCATGTGGGTTTTGAGGAAGGGGGATGGTCCTAAAGACATTAACCTCACCTCTTTTCCCAGGAGGCCCAGGAATATCCCCTATTGCCCACCTTCCCCTCCTGCTGCCTCTGCATTATTTGGATGCAGAGGATGGCTGCAGCCTCCGTCCATGCCTGGGCCGCAGGGCACTCTTTGGAGGCTGGGGCAGGTGGGGGAGGGGGATGGGCCTCCTGAATTTACTCCTAGGGAGATATGATCCTGGAAGTCCCAAATAGAGTTTCGAGCCCTTTTCTCTTAAAATATGGAAACATTCATTCTATTCAGGCGATGTTTCTTCAGTAATAACCAAGGGCCCTGTAGTATTGCTGGGAACTGGAAGGTCAATGGAGAAGCAAGAGAGACACGAGTCTGACTTCAGGGGGTTTTTAGTCTAGCAGGAGAGAAGCAGACAGAGCACATTCATTCTCCTCACTTTATGATGGGGAAGGGAAAAACAGGCTGCTGTGAGATCAGAAAGGAGGGGCTTGGCACACAGTAAACATCTGTGGAAGGAGCAAATGAATGATGTGTGCGGTCTTCTCTGACTTATCTTTCACATGGGCCGTTTGGCCAGCTCTTCTGGATAGGCCTGGGAGCTGGTTATCAGGTGTAACATTGGAACCCGAGGCATGCTGAGAATGGAGCTTTGAGAACATGGCCTGTTTGTTACTAATAGGCAGATCACAGCCCTGATCTGTAACTGTGATCGTGTTCTGCTTCTCAGGCCTTAGGTGTTGCCCCCACCCCCAGAGCAGAGGCGGGGGGGGGGGGGGGATAAAGGACCCCACTGCAGACATCTGCAAAGACCTCAACGTTCCCTGGAGTTTTTGGAAAGGACCATAGCACTTGCCTGAATGGCACCGAGGTTTTCAATGAGTTGCTCAGGAGTGGAGGATCCCAGGAGCACGGAACTCACGCCCTCATTCCTCAGACACCATGCTGGGAAGAGAGAAGAGTACCAGGTCAGGGTGTCAAAGCACTTGTGATTGTTGATTAGCTTATAGACACCAGCTACAGCTATGTTTGTGGCAACCAAGATTTTATTAACTTTTTTAGCCAGATGTGGTGGTGCACGCTTATAATCCCAGTACTTGGGAGGCTGAGACAGGAGGACCGCAGATTTGAAGCCAGTCTCAGCAACTTAGTGAGGCTGTCAGTAACTTAGTGAGACCCTGTTTCCAAATAATAAAATAAAAAGGGCTGAGAATGTAGCTCAGAGGTAGAATGCCCCTGAGTTCAGTCTCCAGTACCACACACACACAGACACACACACAAAAAATTAACTTTTTGTTTTTTTGGTGGAGGATGCACAGCATTCTCTGGGATTAAAAACCTTAGCTGCTTAACCCATGCTGTGCATTTAGACAGTGGTCTTAGGGCTCTTTCTTGTGACTTTTTCATGAGGCTCTGCCATAAGTACTGGGGTGTTCAATTCCACTGCCCACCCTAGGAACACATTCTTTCCCGGCCTTTCCATCTTATTTATGGTCTTGCTTTTCCTCCTCTATTGCTTGGAGTCCTATAGACCCGGGTGTCTGGTTTCTTCAGTCCCACTTACCAGTCAACCTTCTCAACCTTCTCCGAACCTCCTGGGTTGATTATCTAAATTATTCCCTCATCAATCCTTAAATCTTAACTTAAACCCCCACTCCTGGGCACAAAAAAAAAAAAAAAGAAAAGAAAAAAAATTGAGGTAGAATAATTTACATACTGAAAGTTTTACATACTGATTTACATACGGATTTACATACTGATTTACATATTGAAAGTGTACCTTGCTTTTTAGTAAATCTGCCAACCATCACTTTTTAGCGTGCAACCATCACCATTTCTAATCTAGTAGATTTGTCTTTTCTGGACATTATCTAAGTGGAATCATACAAGCTGTGGCCTTTTGTGCTGGCTTCTTTCACTTAACTCACATGTATTCTCTAGTTCTTCCATGTGCTAACATATGTGTGGGTGTCATTTTTGATTGCTGAGTAGCAGGCACACAGTAGGCAATTACTGAATGTTTGTTGAATTAACATAGGCATGGATGATCAATGGATGTTCCTGGCACCTCTTCAGCCCTGTGTCAAGGTCCTGCTGTCTGTCAACTGATAAACTCTTAAGCAGTTTCCATGTCCTGCCTTTTAAGGCAATTGCTAAATCTTTCTGCATGGACAAAAGAGTGCTCTGTAAAGATAGCCATCCAAGTGATCCAGACTTATTTTTTTGCTATATTATTTCCTGCTTTGCACCTAGGACTCTTTGGCCTTAGTGGGAATTCTGAATGTAACGAGGAGCTCTGGGCAAATTACTGCCTATAAAGTATCTGATGTCAACAGCAGCTGGTTCCCTCAGCAGGCTGCAGGGCGCAGAGCGCAGGGCTCAGGACCCAGTGGGCAGAACTGGCCAGCTCCATGGTGACACATGCTGTGATTCTGGATAATCAGCATCCCTAACATCTAGTGGGCCTGCTCAGTCCACCGAGGGTGCTGGCCCGCTATAGGTACCACTCGGGAGCCAGCCCACGGGTGGGCTCAGGCAGTGTGTTTCCTGCTGGAAGCTCTCCCCTCCCCACGCCCTCTGCTCAGATCAAAGCTAATGTGGCTGGAAATCAGTTCCCTTTTGGTTCTGAGAGCTGTGTGGTTAAAAACAAGACTACTTGTTTATAAAGAAAGTAGAAAAAGAAATGATAGGCAAGAAAGACATCTGGGGGGCATCAAGGGAAAAAAAAGAAAAAAATCATGTTTTAATTTAAACTCACACTCAGTACAGAGGATGTTTCATGTATATCTAACATCCAGTGAAAGTCTAAATTTTGGAAGGATTTCCTCTCTAGGAAGACAGTATTTTTTAAAAAATCTCTTTCAGAACTAAATTTAATACAGTTAGTTGTCCCTTTGTATTCATGGGGGATTGGTTCCGCCTTACCCCCTGTCCCAGGATACCCAAATCCCAGACACTTAGTAACATGGCATTGGCTTTCACATGCTCCTGTGTACTTTAAATAATCTGTAGATTACTTTTATGTAACACAATGTAAATAGGTAGTTGAATCTCATATACAGACTCAACTCATGTTACTACCTAAAAACATATTTATGACTGTGTGGAAAATGAGTTTCTCTTTGTGCATGTTCATCTGACTACATATTATGCTAGAGTGGGTAGAATTTCAAGTCCACAGTGTCTAATTCTTTGCAAAAAATAAATAACTGTCATCATATCATCATCTTTATCACTCCTGAGCACCCACCTCCTCTTTGCTTTACATATATAATTTCCCTTTACTGACTAAGGTTGTAAGACATGTTATTATTATTATATCAGTTTTATAGATGGTAACATTGATATCAGGTTAAGTAACTTGCCTATGGTGAAATAGCTAATGCACTTTACTGTTTGTTAAAAGCTGTAGAGTTGCTAACTAATCACATTATAATCCTTGATTTTTTTTTTTTTTTTTCTTCAGCACTAGGGATTGAACCCAGGAGCACTCTACCTCCGAACTATACCCCTAGCCCTGTTTTTTATTCTATATATTGAACCTTCGATCCTCCTGTCTCAGCCTCCCAAGTACTGGGATTATAAGCATGTGCCACCACATCTGGCTTTCCTTGAAATTTTTAAAGAAAGGATTAAAGCAACAGTCAAATATATCTAGGCACATGATATTTCTTCCCTGCGGCACTGCCTCTCATTTCCATTTTTCTGTTACTGTTAAATACAACTAATATTTTTCTTACTTCCAACCTCAGAAGGGCCAAGCTACTAACAGATATCTTATTAACTTATTTTATTGGCATAAACCTTATGAGCTTTCCATCTCATTGGGTCACTGTATCTGATCTCCAATTCCTTAATCCATAGGGTTTTATTTTTTTTTTTTTTTCTGGAATTGACACCCATTTTATTCCTTTCTTAGTTACTATGTGAAATCTAGCAAATCTTCCTTTCACAG
This sequence comes from Graphiurus murinus, assembly GCA_004027655.1. Classification (NCBI taxonomy): domain Eukaryota; kingdom Metazoa; phylum Chordata; class Mammalia; order Rodentia; family Gliridae; genus Graphiurus; species Graphiurus murinus. The sequence goes on from PVLC010026861.1 coordinate 16,446, forward strand.
CCTTAAGACAGGGCTGCTAACAGCAGGGTTGTTTTAATGACTTAAGGAGAGAAGACAAGGAGTATGAGGTGCTTATCACACTGGCAAGGGAACTGAAAATCTAAATGCTTTTCTGTCCAATGTAGCCATTAACCACATGTGGCTATTGAGCATGTGAGATGTTTCTACATGCTGTTGCTGTAAAATTCATCCTGGATTTTGAAGATACTATGAAAAAGAGTGTAAAATACCTCAATTTTTATATTTAAGACATGCTGAAGTGATATTTGGGGTATATTATATTAAATAAAATCTGTTATTATAAAATAACTCTCACCTGTTTCCCTTTTTCCTTTTTATTTTTTTTAAAATTATATATATATATTTTTTGCGGTACTGGGGATTGAACTCAGGGGCATTCTACCTCTGAGCTACACCCCCAGCCCTATTTTTTTATTCTTTATTATTATTTTTATTTTTGGTTTCAACAGCAGACATTTATTTCCCACAGTTCTGAAGTTGGGTGGGTTCAAGGTCAAGGTGCCGGCAGATTCTGTGTCTGATGGGGACCCACTTGCTGGCTTGCAGACAGCCGCCTTCTCCCTGGGTGCTCACAGGGCCTTTCCTGGCTCTTCTTTTTTTTTTTTTTAATAATAAAAAAGGAATTTTTCACAAGTAAAATATAACAATTCTAAACTTCCATGAGTCTAATAACATGGGTATATTATTTTTCTAGGTCTGCCACAACGAAGTAACACAAACTGGGTGGCTTTAAACAACAGAAATGTGTTTCTTAGTTTTTAGAGTTAGAAGTCTAAGATGAAGATGTCAGCAGACTGAGTCTCTTTTGAAGCCTCCCTTGGAGGTGGCTGTATTTTCCCTATTTCTTCACATGGTCGTGTGTGTGTGTGTGTGTGTGTGTGTGTGTGTGTGTGTGTGTGTCCTAATTTCCTGTTTTTTTTTTTTTAGCATGGATTTTTATACATTTCTTGGGTACAACAGGGTTAATCACACATTTTTGTTGGGTACAAGCTAGTACAGGTAAAGACATCCATGCACGTATTTCTCATTAACCCTTCCCCAATTCCCACCCATCCTCCCCCTATCTCCTGGTCAGTTCAGTGATTGACTTTGATGTGATCTTGTAAGTACATCATGCTCATTAGGGTGTCCCCCCTCCTCCCATTACCTTCCATTAAGTCAAATTTTATAACTCTCACCTGTTTCCCTTTTTCCTTTTAAAAAATTTTTTATTTATTTTTAATTTTTTGTGGTACTGGGTATTGAACTCAGGGGCATTCTACCTTCCAGCTACAACCCCCAGCCTTTTTTATTTTATGATTTGGAAATAGGGTCTCACTAAGTTACTAACAACCTTACTAAGTTGCTGAGGTTGGCTTCGAACCTGCAATCTTCCTGTCTCAGCCTCCCAAGTACTGAGATTATAAACTTGTGTCACCACTCCTAGTTCCTTTTTACTTTTTTAATATGACCACTAGAAAATTTGAAACTAAGTACATGGTCCGTATTATCTTGCCACTGGACAGTGCCAGACAGAGCATGTGGTTTTCAGTTGTTTCCAGTGACCGTGACCTTTCATGGACTCCACAGCATGAGAAGAGCAATTCCATGGACCTCAGCAGGTTTCCAGGCTGAACCACTCCTCTAGGATGGGCTTTCCATGTGGCAGCAGCCTTGGCCTCTGTCACGGCCCTGTTTATTTCTCGACTTCTACCAACCCTGGCTTAGCTTCAGCGGGGGAGGACACTCTAGCCAGGAGGAATGGGTGTCTACAGGGTTCACCTCTGGCACATGTGAGGCTGTGTGTGGTTTCATGGACATGTTCTTGTTTAAACCAAGTAATCAGGAAGAGGGGAAAGAAGTAAGGAAAGTGCCTTAGCATACGACAAATTCTGGGGAACCTTGACTAACTCACCTCATGGTATATTTGTTGGGAGTTTATGCTTCTGAGATCAGCCTGCCCCTACAACAGACATTTTATCACAATATAGTGTAGACCAACAAAAAGTGCATTTTCTGTGTTCTCAGCAAAAATATCCCCTCCCTTAGTGATGCCCTTACCCACGGCCAGCTGAGGTAGTGTGCATCCCAGCCGCTCTGCGATCGGGGACAGGTCCTTCAGCTTGTTCTGCTGTTTCCTTCCTTCTTCACTCACAATTCTTTCCTTCAACCACTGGTAGCACTGGGGATAAGAGTAACCAGGACAGTGAATGTTAATGTCTGATAGGGGAGCATTGGAGGATTGTTTTCAGTAAGGCATAAGACTCTCCACATGAATTCCTGGGTCTTCTTGATTCTGACCCATACGTTTCACAATGATACAGATGCTTATGTCTTCTAAGGAAATGTTCTCCTGCTCTTGTTCTTTGTGTGTTGGTTCAGAACAAATTGATTTTGACCAATAGTCACCATTCAACTTGAGCACTATGCACAAAAGTTCTTAAGACACTAACACTGACATAGAAACAAGTGCATCCTACTTGGCCAAGTGGAAGAAATGTTTCTTACTTACTGGAATAACCTGGCTTAAGAATGTAGTTTTAACATTTTTTGCATTTTACGAAGATCTATTATGTTTTCTTTTTGTTAAGAAGGTTGGGTGCCATGCTTCCTGTTCAAAGAAAACTATTATCTTACATTCTTGTTCTCTCTCTTGACTGCAGTCCACTCCCCATCCTTTCTTATGGTAGAGATTTATTGTTGGCTTCCTCTGCTCCTTCTTAGAGGCAGAGTAGAATTAACTAAATGATAGATACCAAGTACATTTCTAAAATTTTTACCTGAGCCGGGCGTGGTGGTGCACACTTGTAATCCGAGCATTCGGGAGGCTGAGACCAGCCTCAGCTACCTAGTGAGGCAGTGAGGTACTCCGCAACTTAGTGAGACTCGGTTTTAAAATAAATAATAAAAAATAGGGCTGGGGGTATAGCTCGGAGGTAGAACGCCCCTGAGTTCAATCCCCAGTACCGCAAATAAATAAATAAATAAATAAATAAATAAATAAATAAATAAATAAATAAATAAATAAATAAAATAGATAAAATAAATTTTTTAACTGCATAAAGACTTTCCAAAATGTGTGTTTCCAATTGCATACCGATTAAAACTTAAAAAGTAAAGAAATTCAAGACAGAAAACTGTTCTTTAAAAGCTATGGGAGCTGGACGTGGTGATGCACATTTGTAATCTCTGTACTTGGGAGGCTGAGACTGGAGGATCCGGGTTCGAGGCCAGCTTCAGCTACTTAGTGAGGCCCTCTGCAACTTAGTGAGACCCTTTTTCAAAATAAAGAATAAAAAATAGGACTGGGGGTGTAGTTCAGAGGTAGAAGGCCCCTGGGTTCAATCCCCAATACCGCAAAAAAGAAAAAAAAAAAAAAGCTATAGGAAGAAGAAATTGGGTGTTGGTGGTACATGACTGTAATCCTGGAACTTGGGAGGCTGAGACAAGAGGATCACAGATTTGAATTCAGCCTCAGCAACTCAACGAGAGACCTTGTATTAGGAAAAATGGGGGGGGGGGCTAGGAGTGTAGTGTAGGTCAGAGGTAGAATGGCCCTGGGTTCAACCCCCCCAGTTCCACAAAAAAAGAAAACAACAAGCTCCATGGGAAGAGGCTGACCCTGATCTGTAGACTGTAAACTGAGCCTAATTCCCTAAATATAAAGTCTTTCAGAATTCTCAACACCCTACTTTCTAGAAGGCTCTTCCCTTATTATGAAACAGGGAATAGTAGTCTTTTCCATACAAAGCCAGTACTAAGCAGCAACACCCAAAGGAAAGGAATATTTATAAAAATGCTAGTCTGTTTTCATGAAAATAATAGTTAAAAAAACAAAACAAAACCATAATGCTGTGTGGCAATGTGGACTTTGTTGCATGTATTTGCGACATAACTGCCAGCATAGACCTCTACCTTTCCAGAAGCAGCTGAGAGTTCTACCACTGTAGGCAGTCATAGGCACCCCACCCACACGAGTTCAGTAGGTTGATGGCTTCTGTTTTTAACTATTTTTTCATCATTCTAGGAGAGAATTTCTAAAGCAAAGGGTAACCACATTATGTTTTGTTGTGATTTTTGAAATAATTTTGCAGATGTGAAAAAGAGAAGGGCAAGCTGCCCCAGTTCTTTCTGCCTCCTAGATCTCAAAGGCTTTGGGTCTGGCTCCTTGCTTGGGAACTTGCTTGGAGAAATGGCCAAGAATTTTCCCGGCCTCAGCTCCTGCAAGCCTTGGCTTCTACCAGAGGAAGGGTGGCCTGGAGCATTTCTCCTGGGGTGCCAGCTGATGCCAGTGATGATGTGTGGACACTTAGAAACAATGAGCAGGCAAGTCGACCTGGGCAGCCTTCCTGGACCAGGGCATTGCCTGCGTCAGAGAGCCCTGAGCTTACTTTGTGTACTCGATGGGAAAAACATCATCAGTCCTCTCATTAGTTTCATAACATCTTTCCAGGGACCAGTATCTGAATGTTACTCAAACAGAAAAGCAAAAAAATGATTGGAAACTGATAGACAAATGCTTTTCAACAGTTGCTTTTCATTCTAACTAGAAGAGTTCCTGAGGTTTCAATATATGCTACGTGCATAGATAAAGGTTGATTTATTTATCAGTCTTATTAAACTCCATTTTTGAAATGTTGGATTGTTGAAAAGAGGGGAACAATGGGAGAGCCCAGGCAAGACACTACTGAGGTAAACCCGGGACGGAATGATGCAGCTGTGAACACTGGTGTGCAGGGCCAGGTGGACCTGTGAGTCAAGACGTGGCCTGGAGGACCATGATGGGCGCAATCTGAGGTGATGCTTTGGCTTGATTGGGGTGGCTGGGTGAATGGGCAGAGGCAGGGCAGAACCAAGAAGGAGGGGAGTCTGAGGGTGAGGACAGAGTCCAGCAGGCACAACATGCCCGTGGAACATCTGTGGAGACGTTGAATAGGCTCAGAGACGTGGTGCTGTGTGCTCAGCATGAAGTCAGAGCCCATGACATGGACTCAGCAGTCATTCGTAGAGCAATGGGGCAAGAAGTGGCTCCCTGAAACATCCCCCTGGGCAATACTACTCTCTCAAAGCATATTTTATCCTTCAATTGTAGTTCAATGCTTACACAAAGTATTAGCATCTTATTGATATAACAATAGCCAATGCAAAATAGGAACCACTTTAACACTGTATTTTGAGGGAAGTGAAAGTTGCCAACTTTTTTCATCTATGAGATCAGCTATCTCTCTTCTACTGTTAGCATCCTCATTCATTCCTAAGGCTACCCTGATATTGTGTCTTTCATTTTTTATTTTTGTTTTTTGCTTTGGTAGCTCTACTCAAGTGGCTTTTCTGAGTGCCACATATATTACTCCGAAAACACTCAGGTTGATAATTTAGAGCCTTGAGAATCTTGTAGAGCTCTAAAAATCATACTCTATGATTGGCTACCTTTCACTTATTGAGAGCTCTTCATGTTTCTTGTTAAGGATGTGTCAGTAGATAGCAAGATGACTTTGTGAAAGCCAGTAACAGAAATGTTTCCCAAGTTGCTTTTGGGCTTAGCCACCTTCAAACATTGTGCTTCTTTTTTTAAAGCTCTTTAAGTTGTTTGCAATCTTTTTTTCCCCAAAGAATAATGGAGGCTAGACAATCATACACTCCAAATACAGTGTAGTTATATCCTTTAAAAACCTGGGTTCGAGCCGGGCGTGGTGGCGCACGCTTGTAATCCCAGCATTCGGGAGGCTGAGACCGGAGGATCCGGGTTCGCGGCCAGCCTCAGCTACTTAGTGAGGCACTCTGCAACTTAGTGAGACCCGGTTTCAAAATAAAGAATAAAAAATAGGGCTGGGGGTGTAGCTCGGAGGTAGAATGCCCCTGAGTTCAATCCCCAGTACGCAAAAAAAAAAAAAAAAAAAAAA